>WAAE01032819.1:0-12307 GCA_013400495.1 Nicator chloris | reverse complement strand
CCAAAACCAACAACAAATCTGCTAAAGGCATGCATTTTAGGCATCTGTGAAAAACTCCATTACATCTTAGCACAGTGTAAAATATTTGTTATTTTGGTACAGTAACGGGATCTGAATGGCTCTGCAGTTTGCTCTGTAACATTTGCCATAATAAGCCAATGAAAAAAAAATTGTCTGAGTATTCATTGTTTTTGGAAAACCGAGTGGAAAACTGGTCATACCTTCAACTAAAACAAAAGAGCCAGACAGTGCAAACATAACTTCATTAAAAAAGGCAGCGAGTCTAAGTGTCATACAAGGCTATTAAACAAACTAGATTGATCCATAATAATAAGAAACATATTTCACCTGTGCTGAACAGTTCGGAGCTTTTAACAAGTAATAGGCACACTACGTTGTAAAGTAGTTGCTATTCTCCATCAGTATATCATTGTCAATGGCTGTACTATCTCAAAAGAAGCACTTTTCCCATACACTTTATTGCTTGATAGCTTGCTGATTGCTTTTACAAAGCAATAAATTGATGGCCTGATTCAGCAGTGACATTAGGTTATGTTCATTCTCTGTGATTGATGCTTTGAATTAGAACTCTTACATTCTCTTCTGTTTGGAAATATGAAATTCCAAACAAGCAAACCTGATGTCACAAACAAAATTAGACAATGGACGTCAGATGAGTGAGATTTATAAATTCAAATATTTAAATAGTTTTTCTCTTTATTAAAGTTTTCATAACTTATTGTTGAAGGGATTGTCTTTCAGTAAAAAGAATCTAGTCGAGTAAGGAGAGAGGAAAAAAATTAGAAGACTAGAGTAGAATTTACACACTATAAATTTCTGCAGTATTAGAAATGCATGTAAAGGTGAACAATAAGAACATATTAATTATTTAGTCCTCAATTAAATAAATTTCATTATTCATAGATTTTACAGTAATTTTTAAGGTAAAAAGGAATTTTGTTATATCTTCACTGGTTAAAAAATTCATCCATTGACTATAGCTGCCTTTTTTATTGTATATCCTTTTGAAATGACACACAAACTAGTAAGACAAAAAAAAAAAAAAGATGAAATAAGAAAGGGTGACTGATAACTGTTTTTCGTTATTTCTTCATGATATATAAATTAAGAAGCAGTTTGTTAAAATAATTTTAAATATGGAAATAAAGATCTCCAAGAAGCTAAGAATTTCAGTTCAGCAGTCCTATTTAAGTACAAACAAACAAAACAAAGACAAAGCCCCCAAAAGCGAACAGCCCTCCCAATCTACTGACCATCACAGCTGTCAGG
Source organism: Nicator chloris (assembly GCA_013400495.1). Taxonomy (NCBI): domain Eukaryota; kingdom Metazoa; phylum Chordata; class Aves; order Passeriformes; family Pycnonotidae; genus Nicator; species Nicator chloris. The sequence goes on along the minus strand of WAAE01032819.1, from coordinate 11,017 downwards.
AAGCAGTTCTCCCCACTCAATGTTACATTTCAGAAAAAGCACTGTCACATGGGGGGCAATTCCAGAATAAATTTTTACATATGGATCATCCAAGTCCCCTTGTGACAGAGGTATGCAGCTCCTTCACACCAAGTGCATCCCTGACTGCACTGCACCTCAGCATTTGAAACCTGAGAGATGAAATCTGTACTTTGTCAAATGCGATGATATTTTTATGTGTGCATTAAGGTTGCTGGATAAATATATATAAAATAGCATCTTTAGCCCCAGTGTGTTCCTGAATTCTGACTGTGACTTGAGAAAGATTGTAACATCTCAGTTTTCACATCTGTAAACTGAGGATGATGTTATTTACTAACCTTCTTGCTGAAGCTGTGCACATTCATTTGCTGCCTTGCTGTCTTTTATACTGGCCTTTTAAATTATACAGGCAACATTTAAGTGATAAATATTTATAACAAAAGGCAAAGCATGATGGGCATCTGCTCATAGACTGACGTTCTTATCACTGAAAGGGATATAAAAAACAGTAGCTTTCACTTTTGGGTTCAACATAACTCTTAGGCCATTTCTTTCAAAGAAGCAGTGAATAAGAACTACAAATGAGCTCTACAAATGAGCAGTACTTTCCTGCAACACATTCATATTTTGTCTTTTTTAGTTGTTGTTCCTCCTTTTTGGTTTTGAAATCCTAATACAAATGGAAGAAAACATTATTTTGACTTCACTTATGCATCTAAAGTCATAAATGTATCAACCTATTCTGATATCGTTAAGTTATCATTCTGGTGTAGTTATTGTTATGCCCTCTATTCTAGGGGTTTCAAAACACATGTATATTTTCATGTTTTCAAGTTACTGACAGCGTTCTTTACCCCTTCACAGAAAAGCACCCCAAAAATTTCCTCTAACTACATCACTTTTTGTTGCTGTTTTTTCTTAATTTCTTTTCATTGAAACTTTGTAAATATTTATAAAAATACTTCAAATATCTAATTTCATGATTTTTACTATCCCTGTCCCAAGGAAAAATATTGTATGCACTCTCAAAAAGTCTATTAGGCATAGGTACATTTTTTAACATGGCACACAAGATGAAGCCACCTTGCAGAGCAGGGCACTACCATGCCCCAAACTCCAGCACAAACACCTGCTGCAGTCCCACAGCACACGAGTGTCTCCACATTAGCAACCAGGACAGCAACATGGATCCTGTGTTCCCTCCTTTTCCTGACATCAAAGTGCTGTTATAGAGCTGGGGCCAATTCCTTTTTTCTTCCTTCCTCATTTCATTCCACTGCCCTGCAACAGTCTTTAGTTTTGGAATCATAGATTGAATGGAGTTGGACCATAATGATCATCTAGTTCCAACCTCCACTGCTATGGATAGGGCCACCTCCCACCAGACCAGGCCACTCAAAACCTCATCCGAACTGGCTTTGAACACTGTTGGCTTTGAGGCATCCACATCCTCTCTGAGCAAGCTGTTCCTGTGTCCCACCACTCTCACAGTAAAAGTTTCTTCCGCATATCTAGCCTACATTTCCCCTCTTTCAGTTTGTACCCATTGCTCCTTATCCTATCACTACAATTCCTGATGAAGTGTCCCTCTCTGACTTCCCTGTAGGCCTGCTTCACATACTGGAAGATTGCTATGAGGTGTCCACATAACCTCCTCTTCTCCAGGCTGAACAGCCTCAACTTTCTCAGCCTGTCTTCATACGGGATGCTCTCCATGGCTCTTGTCAACCTCATGGCCCTCCTCTGGACTGGCTCCAATAGTTCCATGTCCTTCTCATGTTGGGGGCACCAGGAGTGTACTCAATACTCCAGGTGGATCTCACAAGAGCAGAGTACAGGGACAGAATCTCCTCAGACCTGCTGCCCGTGCTGCTTTGCATGCAGCCCAGGATTCCAGTTGCTTTCTAGGCTGTGAGCGCACACTGCCGGCTCATGTTTAGTTTTTCATCATCCATCTCCAAATCTTGCTCTGCAGGGCTGCTCTCAATCATCTCACTGCCCAGACAGTGGCTGTGTCCAGCATTGCCATAACCCAGGAGCAGGACCTTGCACTTTGCTTTGTTGGACCTCATGAGGTTTTCATTGGCCCACTATTTAGGTCTGTCAAGACTGAGGCTTTGAAGTTTTTCAGAACTTCAGCCTTCTCTTTTTCCAGGATAGGCAGGTGTCCTGTTTCCTTCTGGAGAGGGCCCACATATCCCTTGTCTTTCTTTTGCCTTCAACATTTCTGTAGAACTCCTTCTTGTTACTCATAATATCCCTGGCAAGGTTCAGTTCTAACTGGACCTTGTCTTCCCTAACCCTGTCCCTAGCTTCCCATATACTTTGTGTACTCTCAGGGCACCTCTCCTCACTTCCACCTCCTGAAAACTTTTTTTGCTCTGAGTTTTCTAAGCAGCTTCTTATCCATTCCTTGAGGTCTCCTGGCATTTTTGCCCAATTACTTCCTTGTTGGGGTGCCTTGCTCCTGAGCTTGGAGGAAGTGATCCTTGGAAATCAGCCAGCATTCCTGGGCTCCATTGCCCTCTTCCTGCTTTTCACCTCATGGAGGTGCGCAAAGACTCCAGAGCAACAGATGATGTTCCAGGCGTGTTTCATATAAGCTTAAAGAAATGGTTCCATGTTAGACAAGTGCCACACTTCAGCACCAGCAGTAGGAAATCTTTACTGGTGGCCTTCAGAGAAAGGACAGCCCTAGGATGATTCACAAACAGATTCCAAGCTTAAATCTAGAAATGGCTCACACTTTAAAAAATGTGCTTGTTGGTTGATTTTGGCATACTTTTTCTCTAATAAACTTTACTATTTTACTAACATGCTTCCAGTAGATATAGCAGCAGGAAGTAACGGAAATTTTTCAGGAATCAGGCTCAAGATTCATACAGTCACAGGAAGAATGTACAAAAATAAATATATGGCTTGGCACTGGGGAGAAAAAGTCAACAGGTTGCAGCACTTTTTGATAATTACTCTAGAAATGATAAATCATGTCTCTAAACTCTGCATGGTTCTTAACACATACCAGAACTTACAGGATAAATTTGGTTTGGGAATTGTGAGATCATCTAATGATAAAAGACTAACAAATAACGTAGACTATTTCAAATAAAAAAATAACCATTTGGAGTAATCAATTAATCAAAATGAGTTCCTGATGTCTAACAGAGGTATTGAAGTTTCTTTGACTGATTCAAATGAACTTTATATGACAAAAAACAAAAAGAAAATGAAAAAAAACAAAGTTAATTATAACATGAATGAAAAAAAGGAAACTCACAAAAGAAGCACCTCACATGCCCAAAAAAATGAGGAAAGGTTCTGATGGGTTAAATGGCCCATGAACAGGAATGTGTTGTAGAAACATTCAGGAGCTCTGATTACATAGGCATATTAATTTTTGTTTCTTCATTTTCAATGACTGTGCTAGCAATATGAATACAAAGCCTTCTTAGTAATAAAAAAATATATTTGGGACAAACACAGTAACAGCATCAAAAAACCTTTTGAAAATCTCTGTTAAACTTTTTGGGTGACACATATCCCCAGAAAGCAGCGATAAACAGAACAATATTGGCAAAATTGCCTAGGACAGGATATTTCCTGATAAATCTTCCAAGACATGTTGAAAGAAGACTGGGTCATTCACATGACACAAAAAACATTGGAGAGATCAGGAAAAAAGATTATTTAAGACTTGCACATATGCACTCACTGACTTAAAATGCTGTAGGAGAATAGCTGGTAAAGATAAGGTTTGCTGTTGGCAATCAAAATCTTACCTCACCCTTAGAACTGGATAAACTAGCAGGTTTCCTCATTTGATGCTATCTGTTGACTCCTTTAACATTGTGGGAATATTGACCAAAAATCCCTGCAAATAAAGTAGCATTGAATGAGAAAAATTATAAATGAGCCAAAGACTGTGTCCTGCTCTCAACAGGACACAAAAGGTCAAAGCAGTCTAAATCTATCACTGAGAATTGGAAAATGAGATCTCCAATTGGTATGCTGCAACTGGAGAAGGAGAATTTTATTATATTTGCATTCTTTTTACCAGCATGGGCAGTACTAACCAGGAAATTATAATCAACATGTAGTCTGTTAATTCTTGGATTATAATATTTTCCTAAGTAGCAAGGAACAGTGGTGTAATTATTACCTCAGAACAACAAAGTACAATGCCAGCATGTAAAAGCCTATTTGATTTTGACTTAGAAGAATCCATGTCTATGAATCTTTATATATATTTATTTCATGCAATAAAAAATGTTATCAGCAAGTGGACATGAAATACACATGAATAAAAAGAAAGTTTTGTGAATTTGTCAGAAGGACCTTTTGTTGTTCTACATATGAGTAACTCATTTGAAACTTGTATCCCTTCTCTTTCCTAGGTCTAGCTTAAAAGTGTTAAACCCTGCTTGCTCAGAAATCAAACCTGTTTCAGCTAAGTAAATGAGAACATTTCATAAGTGGGCACATCTTATGTACATCTGCACAATAGATATGATTTGGTTGAAAAATTACTTGTATATTTTAGTGCTCATACTTTTTGTTGTTGTTGCTGTTGTTAATACTTTATCCCTATAATTCTTTAATACTATATCTTAACTATATGTTGTTTATACTTTATGTTGTTAATACTTTATATTGCTAATACTAATGAGTTTAGCTGAAAGAAGGGGGTATAGTAAGCCCCACAGTGATGCCTAGATAATAAGGTTCTAAAACACTTTTACATCTTTAACATGGTAAATTATAGAGTGAAGGACACAAAAATGAAAAATTAATACAATTGGATTAATGATAGGTGAGACAACCTGATGCCTGCCAGGATTTCTTTATGACTAACCTAAAGCTGCCCACAAAAATCCAGACAAAAACAAAGGCTCTACCAAATCAAACACAAACACACACACACACACAGATGTGCCTAGATAAAGCTTTGTGTGTCCCGCCCTCCCCAAAACACAATAAGTAGAAAGGTGTACTGTAGAACATACAAAAGAATTTCTTTCAGTACAATATTGATGGAAGACTAATGCTGCGATCCCTCAATTGTTCCTTCTAGAGTCAGATTAAAGTCCAAAAGATTTGTGCCTTCATTTTATATACTATTAAAGTTTTGTACTTTTCCTCTGAACTCTTCAGGTCATTGGGAAAGAAGGCTGGCTAAACCACATCTTGTTTACTTCTTTTCCCAATCTGTCTAGCCTCCTCCACCCTGAGAGGAAAGGGAGCTGAGTGAAATAAAACAAAAGATAACCTTTTTCTGCACACTGCATAAAATCAAAATTAATCAGGGAAAAGTACTTAAAATGTGGAAAATAACACTTTACCTATGAGCCCCTAAACCCCAGTGGTGTTTCAGACAACAGTTATTATATACTTTCTTCTTAGTCAGGAAAACTCTGAAACTAAGTAAAAGGCTCTCTCTCCCCCAAAAATATATATTTCCTTTATCTTATGAAGAACACTTGATAAGTAAAATCCATGATATAATAAACTTGTCTTTATTTAGCAATAAAGTTTGCCATGTAAAGCAATAATGCATTTGTGAGATCCAAAGCCTTGCTTCAGACAGAGCTCTTGATGATGGATATGTCCCTAGCTCCAACTCTATATTCTGTTTTTCAGTAAGTGTAATAGCTCTGACTCCACAGATATAAATGTTCTCAACTGATTAGATTAGTTAAATGCCAACTCTCACTTTGGGATCTCAAGGCTGCAGTAGTTGCTATTAAGCTATTGATTAGAAAGTAGGGCTAAAATATCAAAGTTCACAAATACTAGGAGTCTCTCCTCTCCCAGTCTGTTTTTTAAACCTTGAGAAATTCAAGGTATGAGTCTCTTCCTACATCTACAATCCTGACCATTTATACTACACATGAAGAAAATTCAATCAAATAAATTAGCTAGATGAGGGGTCCCACCTAATTGAGCAGAGCCATATATTTAACTCTGCTGCAACCTGGAGAACCATGCAGAACAGGAAAAAAAAATTCAAATTTGACCATAGGCTTAACTGATACACTTCTGACAGCTGTGGATTTGGACTTAATTAGACAGGGAAAAGTAAACAGACATCAGTATTATTGGTTTGCTTTTAACTTGCTAGCACTATTCTTATACTTTATTTTTCTGCAATGTACCACCAAAAAATTGATCTTTCTAGCAACAAATACAAGTTGTTTCTCCTCCTGTTTTGAAATGGTGACATTTTCTATTATCTTCACGTTCCAACATTGATGATAACAACTGAGCCCTTGCCAGAGTTAAGCAATTTTCTCCTCATTTGATTTCTGATCCAATGTAGGTAGTTAACATTCTTCACACACACTGAAAAGAAATAAAATATGAATTTTAAGGTTCTCAGTGGCATTTTTGTTTAATTTTAATGAGCTATCAGGCTATATGTACTTTTGACAGGAAGGGAAGTTGAAGCATGCTACATTCACATTTAGATTCTAAATGAGTGATCCTAATGATTCACTGAGAACAAAATCTCAACAAATAAAGAACAACTAATTATGTTACCGAGGAAAGGCAAGGATCCTGAGAAGGTTAAAATGTAACATTTTCTGAAAAACTGTTACCACAGATGACGGCCATAGTTATAAAAAATAACATCTATAAAAAAGAACATATAATTAAGCGTAAACTAGTGTTTTTGGGAAAAGTTTGTTTACATCAAATATCTGAGAGTGGCTAATGATACATTTTTCTGCCGTCGTTCCTTAATTCTGACCTGGGGAGACCTCTAGGGGTGGGAGGTTGATTGTGTGCTTGGTGTCCCTGCTGAGATTGCCAGCTGGGGAGCCAGCAGCGCTGGGCGGCCTGAGACACACACTTCTGCCCCCCGAGGCCCCAGAACTGTGCGTATCCTTCAACAAAGACATTATCAACGACCCACCATGCTTGGTCTCTAATCAAAAAGTCCTCCCACACAAGGAAATGCTACAGGTTCTACAAAATAGCACATTAAAATGGTGGCGTAGTTATTATTTGTAATTGCAGTTAATTTGAAAAGTACGAATTTTTCCCATTTTTATGATTTTAATGTATATTGGATTTTTGAACGCATACCCATCACATGCCAGGACTCCCAACACACTGAATACAGTGCAACACATTGCACACTCAAAAAATTAAAAAAATTCTTTTCAGTTAATCAGTTTTTATGTCCTGAATCAGTGGACTAAAGAAAAATCGAACTGTGTAAGTTTTCCAGTATCTGAGATCATGTTATATTTGCCTGTGTCAGAAAAGAAATTCAGGTAATAAATTATCTTCAGTTGTTTTATTTTATTCATTCTGCATTTAAATTTGAAAGACTGAGGAATTTGAATTGTAAAGTTGCGCATTGACGTGTGAGGGGTTTTTACATCAGTGGGGTATCCAAATACCTTTTTAAATACACATAGAACAACACTACCTAATGGTGTACTTTCCCCATGATGTACTCTCTCAACAGAATAAATGCAGAACAGTAGGGAGGACAGAGCAAGGAGTGAGCCCAGAGTCTCCTACATTCATCTCACTCCCCATTTAGAATATGGTAATGAATCATGTGCCTAATACACATGCCAAAGTTCTCTTTTCATGTTCAGTGTTTCCTTCAGAACAAGGAGGGAGTGAAGAATTAGTTGTATAAATTGAGGGCAGTCAACTCTGATCCCGGGTTAGGGGTCTGCTGCTTCTTCAGCTGATATATATCTATCAGTCTACAGAGAATGAATTTATCACAGCATTGTTTCTCACGCTAAATTAAAACTTTAAAAATATGTGAGGGAGGCAGAATTCAGAATCAGCATGTGTATATATCTTTGTGTATATGTAACACATAAAACCTTCTATGTTTATAACACATCTTTTTAAAACTACTGTTCTGCATTCAAATTAAAGTTGCTTAAAGATGAGCTTTAAATACTGAAAAATCAGGCAGTTGCTAGGAGAATTACTATTTCTCTTTCTGCTTTGTTGATATCATGGTGTTGGAATAAAAAAAAAAAAGAAAATAAAAATAGATTCTCACTGCTGCCCTCACACAGTGTGGGTAAGGAAGGGCAGGGAAATGTAAGATGGAAATGTATCCCTTCTCTTTGTCCAGAGAGAAAGCCTGCTCTGCAGGATCCTCCCAATAGATCTTGGTCTTACTTCTGTCTGTTTTCCCTACATTTCTCACTGTCTTTTCTGCCACAACTAAGAACTTTTGGGGCCAAAATATGTTGCATTCTGTCCATGCTTTGAGAGGTTTTGGGTCAGGCCCACTGAACCATCTCTGCTTTGAAAACAGGCAAACAAACAGCACCTCACACCACATAAACCTCCCCTCTATTTCCCTTGCCATGAAAGCACATAAATGACTTTCGTTTCTGTATTCCTCCACATCAATTATATCTCTTTCTGCATACTGCACACAGTGTTCTAGAGCCCATTAGGACTGAAAAACAATGCCTAGACAGTTCTTGTCCCAAGAGCCATTATCTAACATATTCATGTGGTAGACTAATACAAAGGTCTTTAGCTGGCCTCACCAGGTGGGATGTATCTACAAGATTCCCACCCATGTGGCCATTGAAGCTATATAGCCTGACCAAATGGGTGATTTCACAAGCAAAGGCATGCCTCTAAAAGGATAAACTGTATCAATGCCGGAAATTTTCAAATTTCATGTTTCTTTGGGATTAAAGTAATAAAAACAACATGCTTATATCTGAAATAGCTAGGCTTGTGGTAAGACTCAGGTGGATTTTTTCATTGTGTATAACTTAAGATATTGATTCTTACTCTACCTTTTGTCTTCCATCTCGTGTGTCACTCTAGGTAGCTCACTTTGCCTTTCAATATCTCCTTTCTTCTAACCTCATATTTCAACTCTTCCCACACCACTGTCTCTTGGTCCACTTAATAAGCATCAGAAGCTTCAAAATCTTGAATATATTTCAGTAGAATATAAGGTCATACAAAATCTTTTCCAGAAGAGCCAACCTCTTTTATGACTAGATCATAAAATATCTTTTTCAGTTAGTTGAATAAAAAAAAAGAAAAGTCTAATATTTTCAGATTGAATACTTAACAAACATGTTCTACATACACTAAATTTGCGTTGCTTGATGTGATTCATCCATTCCGGGTCATGTGTAACTCCAGCAGTTTTTCTGTGCACCTGCATCCAATCCCACTTATAAGAAGCTTGGTGCTGCTATTGGCAGCTGACTCAAGATTCAAGGTAAAATAATAAACTCCATGAAAGCTCCTCTGACAGGCATAGTATCCATGAAGGGCTTGATTACAGTTCACTGTATATTTTGTTTTAAAAGGTGCTCACCATCTGCCCACTGTTTTGTTCTAGAGCAATGAAAACTGCATAGCTAAATGAATCAAAGATGGAGCTCTCCCTGGAAGCCACTGAGGAGGACCAGCCGGGGGAAAACTTCTGGTTTGCAGGAGAAGGACCTTGTGGACAAAGAGAAATTTAAAGTACCACTAAGACAGTGAAAATATGATCAGACTGTAATAACATAACCAACTGCATGGCACAAAATTAAAAAAAAAAAAAGTAATTGAAAAGTCATCCTAGAAAAGAGCAAGAATTAGGAGTTGGGGATTAATTTTTTTTTTGTCAGACCTTTTAGTGTCTTAGCCAGCTAATCTGACTACTCCCCATTTCAAAAGCTTCTTTGTTCCTCTGCTGTAGTAAGATTGGTTCATATTAATTGAAAAGTCATTAGTGATTTTTGGTAATATTAGTTTGAGGAAAAGTTGCAGACAGTTCCACTTCAAGGATCTGGCCAGAGTGGGGCTTTGTCACAACTTATTAGTAAAAAAGTCAATGTCTCAGTGTGTGATGGCTGTGTAGACAATGCCCAGAGGTGAGGAGTGTCTCTCTGTTACTTCTACAGCTTCTATATCACAACCTGAGCAGGTCACTGTCTTTAGCATATTATCTACAACTTCCTGAAGCAAGGTAGAGAATACCTCTATGACTGGTAAAGTGAGAAATACAAATCATGCATAATCTATAGTAGGTTAACCAGCAAATTCTACCACATAACAGATTGCTTTTGCTAAGCCTGAGTTTTCTCTTAAGTAGAAATCAACAAACCAGCTTTTCTTGATTATGTTAATGAATCAGGGCAAGGGGAAGGAAGGAATTAGTATCCCCAAATCAGCAAATGTGACTGCAGAATAAATGTATCCTTCCGAAAATTGTTCCTGCACTATGTGACACAGACGATATAACTACACTGTGTTTTCCATCCTTTCCAAACATGTAATCCCCTTCCTACTCAAGTATATATCTTCTTCTTACCTAGATCATGTCTTGGTCTGCTGTTTGTTAGGAGTCTTGCTAGAGTTCTGATTAATATTCTTCATTAGAAATGTCTGTCCTATATTTCTCCCTTCAAAGGCAATTGTAAAGTAATGTACAAGCACTATAGGCTTTCCTAATCTTTTAGGAAAGTCCAACACTTTTTTTTTCTATTTTTTTAATTTTTAATACGAATCCAGTGTTAATGGTTTCCTCAGACAGTGATATCCAATGACATTATTAATTGTGCTTTCAGACTGAATACCTATTTTCAGACATTACAAGGGCTAAACAACAAATTTTGTCACAGAGATAGTTTAATTTTCCAGTAAATTAAAAAGTAATTTCCATGTTTCAAAATACTGAGCATGCCTGGGCAGAAGAGAAAAGAGAAAATTTCTGTGTGCCTTTGTCGCCACACCATTCTCATAATTTGAGAGTATGACATCAGTCTTGAGTTCACTTATAGTCAAAAAATGCACAGACTTAGAATTTTCATGTGGTTTATATGACGTAATATTTAGATATTCACAGTTTGTTAGGTCACACTGCAACAAAGAGCACAGAATAAAAAGCTTGAAGGGCCTACTCTGTGAGAACCTTAGGTCCTTTTATTTTTTATTAATGCTTCATGTTTGAAATTCCATTCAGGAGTTTCTTTATGTGTGTATATATATATAT
>WAAE01032805.1:0-30878 GCA_013400495.1 Nicator chloris | reverse complement strand
AAAAAAAAAAGGTAAAAATAATTATTTGAAGAAATATGGAAACACTGGCCAGTTTACCTGGAGATCTGCTGCTTCTGCCAGCTGCTTCTTGTCTGTAGAGGTCTTAAAAAACACAAAAAGATTTTAAGAGAATATTTGCATGTGTATTTTATGTCTAAGAATTTGTAGAACATCTATTTTGTGTGCCAAAGCACTATTATATAATCTATATTTAGCTTTTACTTTTAGTGGGTGTTAGCTGCTAAGGTATATTTTGGGGAGTTTGAAAATGTGATATTAAACTCTAGTATTTTTCACTTTCTGTGAAGAGTGGGCTTTGGATAACAAAAGAGGAAAAAATACCCAACCTGCTAAATGGTACTAACTGAGAAAGATTTCTGTTTTCTAGGGACAAGGTGGCATCGAACTTTTAAATCCTACTTGCAAACTTGCAATTTTATAGGGGAAAAAAAGGATCCAAAAAATCCCATTTTTTACAAAAGCTAATTTCCCTCAAATTGGGACCAACTGAGTTCTATTATGTTGTGTTTCCCTGTAGAGAAAATGCAATGACTGGCATAGGAACTCGCTGAAAACAAATTTTTTGATGGACATTTTCTGTCACCCTTAGCCATCACAGCATACATTTTCCTGTCACATAATATACAGTAATTATATGGATTTTCCTCCTTCCAAATCACAGGAATGCCTCCTTACTTGAACGGAGGGGCCACAGACTACCAGTCAACCTAAAAATCCTGTTAGCATTACATCTCAGCATAAATGAAGAATTTGGATCAGTGCCTTGTTAGATCACCGTTATTTCTAGCTCGCTGAGTAAAAAGAGCATTTTTTGCAGCCTAGTTTGATAAGTAAAAGGTGTCTTTCTCACCTGTGTGCACTCTGAATTGTCACTCTCATTCTTTGTTCCTTTGCATGCGGCTGTTGTCAGCTCCCGAGTCACAGAACCACTTGCAGGAACGGCTCGGGAGAGTTTTGGAAGAAAGGAAAGGGAAAAAAGGAGCCGCATTTTTATTTAACAGGAGAAGGAGAACATAAAGAAAAGAAAGGTGTTCTCAAGAACGTAGCCTGCAGCCTTGTCAGGTAGCATTTCTTCAGATGGTTTTTTTCTCACCCCTTTCCCACCCCAAGATCTCTCTTCATCATTTTTTTAAACATCTCTTCTGGGACAGAGACATGAAAGTGAATTGTGGGTCAAAGGCAAGAATTAGGGGTTGCCAGGTCTGCTTTCTGATGGCTTTACTTTATCTTTGTGTCCAAGCCTTTGCCAGTTAGCAGGTACTGTGGGTTATCCATTCCAGTCACATCATTTTCTGCTTGATGACAAGCATCACACCTTCATCCATCACATTTACATTTCAAACTGCCACACTGTTCTATTGATTAATTATTTAGCAGCTCTTGGCCACTTGTGAGCGTTTCTGTGCTCACGTTTCATGGGGAAGGTCCATTCTTTTTATTTATGTGCATTTTTGTAAAGCTAAGAAAAAAAAAAAAGGTAAAGCCTTTATCATACACGCATCCCCCTACCCCACGTGTGTGTGCCTGGATCTATGCACACGTGTGTGAATATTTATGTGTGTGTGTGTGCGTATGCCGGTACAATGAGGTGCTCACAGGGAGCAGAAGCAGGTAACCTGATCAATAAGCACATGCTCACACTGATAATAGATTTCTGAGTTTTCAGAGCACTGAACAGCAGATCAATGAGTCCTTGCAGGTGTGCTGGAGCCAGGAATTGCATCAGCTACATCGTGCTCCCTACAGACCTGCAGGGAACACAGACATCATCCTCTGGGCTTTGTCACTTTGAGCAAAAACAGGTGGAGCATTTTTGCAGGTGCCTGCTAATGGCTGTGTTTCTTCCACATCACAGTCAGGAAAGGGCAGCCTCTGAACAAGACAGGAGATCCAATTCAACCTAGGGCTCGACTTGCCCCAGAAAATCACTTCATCTGTCTTTTCTTCAGTTCTCCTTTAGTGAAACGCAGAATGAGGATCTAATCTTATAGTCCTTTTGCTTGTTTTTTTAAAATTTTCACATAAAAATCCACTGTAAGAATAAAATCTATCTGCTCTATCTGAAAATACGGGTAAGCTCAGAAATCTGTGTTTGGAAGAGTGAAGTTTGGCCTTGCTTCTGTTCCCTGGGGCACTTCTGGGCACTCTGCTTTAGCTGGATGGTTTTCTGGCCCACCACCAGCCCTCCCCCAGCAGTTCCCATGAGAGCAATCTGTAATCCCTGGGTGTCCCAGGTGGTGGTACATTCCAGACTACCCTCTGATATTGCTAACTGCTTGTCCAGAGATTCATGTCTCCAGAAGGAACAGCTGCAAGAAGAAAGCAAGATGCACTATTCCATGACGGAAAGAGAAATGTTTTCAATAAAGGCTTTGGAAAAGTCATCACACACTTACTTTGGAGCAGAAAATGAGGTAATCTTGAAGTCTAGAATAAATTTAGTGTTTGGATCTGTTTTAATGTTTTCTACTGTTTTAATTTTTTACAAGTTTATTAAGGATATAACCCAAAAAATATTAACAGAGTGATTCTTTTTCCTGTTATTAATTTTCAATGATTTTTGACTTATGCAAAGCTTGTTAAAATCAAAAAGAGTATGTACATTACCTTTGTAGGGCCTGGATGAGACCCTTGAAGAGCAGAGACTACATGGTTTTTATTACTCCATCTCTTACATTTTTATATTTATCCTTCGAATTGTAAAAGTAAATGTAATATCACTGACTTTTTTTTTTAATGGATGGGATTTGTGTCAGTATTCCGCTCATTATGTGAATGCTGTTAGGCTAAGGTTGGTCAACATTTTTCTGTCAAAATTACTTGGTTTGTTATAAAGTACATTGGGAACTTGAATAAGGTGTGTGAGTATCCTATTTATATTTACAGTAAAATATTACACCACTCAGACAATGTAACAAAACCATCTGCTTGGTCTATTAGTGTTCCTAGTACACTGTTTAGCACACAGAGAATAACTGACTGGGTCCTTTCTATTAAAAGTATTGAAATAAAAAAATGGAGTTAGACTGAGTCCTGACTTGTGGTGGAGGATTTGGTTGTTTGGTCAAATATAATCCCCATCTCTGACTGCAGTTAAAGGAAATATTTAATGGTTAATTTTTGCCATTACTTTACCTCTGTTTGCTTCTTTTCCTGCCTCATTCAGTCCCTTTCTGTCTCTATTCTAAAAGAAACTTCTGTGAAGTGCAAATTACTCTACTGATATTTTTTCAGCTCTTTACAGAACTCTTCCACCTCTGACATTTAAAGCACTTGATGTCGACCATGCAGACATCCCCCATATCTTCTGCAGGGTAGCAGTCTTGTACAGCACCAAAATCACCAAAACTAGTGCCTGACAAAGAAGACCACGGAATCCCTGCTAGTGAGGGAAACCTTTTTCTTGCTCCAGTATATAAGGGAGGAAGGGAATGTAGTATGTACATCCATGGAGGAAAACATTGCAATAGATGGTCTCATCTGTGAGAAATCCTGACCTCCCAATTTGCAGTATACTATGCACATTCAGAGAAAAACCTTAAATTTATGCCTGTTACCCCAAGTGATTTACCCTGATATAACTTCTGCATGTGAAATGTCATTGCAGCAGTATTAAGTTATAACCACAATAATTAAAATTTCAAGTAATTTGAAAATCAACACTTTAATGGTTAAACAAAAGTGGTAATATGTATCACCTCTACAGTAAACAAAGAGTCTTATAATGTAAACTGTAAAAATGAAGGACAGCATGTGAACCTTTAACTTACACAGCAGAGTGGTTTCTCTTACATGAGTAACTCCAACAAGAAAACAATACTGGTACTGTGGCAACACTTGATTAGATCAAAGATATTATGTAGATCTCTCTGTAGGACTCTTCCACTGTAAAGATCCAAAATTAAAGGAAGACAAATGAAGTCCCTTCTGTAATATTGTCATCATATAGTGACAATGTTCTGATGTGCCTTTTAGTTTTTCCCCCTTTTATTTGTTTGAAATAGCCCTTCTCTGTGGAATAACAGTCTCTCTTACATACCTATTCACTCATTGATCCTAAAACTGTCTGATACAGTGATGATATGGCAGCAAGGTTCTTCACACTTTTTCTTTTTTGCTTGCTTCATCTCTTCACATTCACTGTTAGCAGGCTTGCTCTGTATAAAAAGAATAAACACAGTAATTGGTTTGCCATAGGTGTGTTTAATTTTTATTGTCACAAATACAAAGGAAAAACAGCACTTCATCTTTTTTTCTGGCTTAATGAGATCAGGAAAGCATTTTCATAATTGAAAACAAAGAGTCTTTTAAATAAGAGTCTTATATCAGAAACTGAGAGCAATATAAAATAGACACCTTCCAGTGAAGTCTTCTCTAAAATGCCAAATATGATAACAAACAAAAACAATTAAGTTATAAGTGGACTTCTTACTTTACATAGATTAAAATACATAAATATTAAATTCTCAATATTTTACGGGATTACACAGCCTCTAATTCTTATTTATTAATTTTATTCTTATTAATTACCATTTCTGACTCCATAAACACTAGCCAGCATATCCTGCTATTGGCACAAATGAGAAAGGTCCCAAGAAATTATGAGACACACAAAAAATCCAAGTAGAGCAACAGGTGGTTCTTCATATTATCTATGAATACAGCATTACTTTACCATTTTGAGGAGCAATTATTCAGCTGTTGCTGAGAAGGTGATCAATTGCATCATCAAAGTTAGCTGGTTTCCACTTGGTGACTAGAGTTCATTAAAGATGAACATCCACATCTTATTGTCAATCCTTTTCTGCAAAAGAATTATTGTTAATCAATTTTGATATAAAGGTCAGAGAAGAAGAATGCTATGTCTTCTGCCCAAGCCTGGTCATTCAGTCAACAGAAAGAGCCAGTACAGTATTTTCCAGAGGAATTAAAAAGACAGACAAATAAACAACCAACCAAACCATGAAATGGCAAGTCATAGATCAAGCTAATAGTGCAGTGCTGTTGTCCATGGAGAACAGCACTCCTGCCTGACTTCCCAGCACATGGTGCATTTGCTCTTAGTTTATTAGCCAAGCAGGGCTCACTTCTGCTTTCCCAGCACACCCAGAAGTCCCAGAAATACCGTGATGGTTCCATCTGTTATGGTAATAGCATTAACAACTATTCTTTTCAATCAAGGAACCCTATTTATCAGATGGTCACCTGTAGCAGGAAATCCCACAGGTTGACCACATGCAACACAGCTAATTTCTTTTTATTTCCTCTAAATTTACTATCTCATACCATTTAACTATACTTACTGCCCTCATGTTCATAAGTAATATGACAGGAAAAAAGGAGGTCATGACTCATGTTTTAATTAATCACTCCCAGTTAATCACACCTTCAGGAGCCTCAAGCAGGTACAAGACTGAGAAACAGACTTCCTTGCTGTTTACATATAACATTGGTCCAGAGAAAAGGCAGAGTGCTCCTGTCCCTCAGGGGTGTAACTCTCCCCATTGCTTTGCTGGAGAATGACTGCAGGATTGAACAGAGAAACATCTTTGGGAAACAAACACCTCACAGGACTACACATTTCTACTTCATTCCTGCCTTTTCTACAAAAATGCTTGAAAAACAAGCAG
Organism: Nicator chloris; assembly: GCA_013400495.1. Taxonomy (NCBI): domain Eukaryota; kingdom Metazoa; phylum Chordata; class Aves; order Passeriformes; family Pycnonotidae; genus Nicator; species Nicator chloris. The sequence goes on along the minus strand of WAAE01032805.1, from coordinate 25,227 downwards.
AAGTCATTGATCCATAGGTGCACAAAACCAGCTGTTTGCACCCAGTCCATCTTAACATTAATCTGGCTGATAAACAAAAAGACCCTATGGCTTGTGGGATGAGCTCATTGTAGGTAACTGCTCTGTACCTACACAGCAGGAAAAAAAGTAAGTTATGGTCTGTTTCTTGTTTTCTCCAGACTAATAAATCTTAAATTGGTTCCTAAAAATGGCATGCCTCCAACAGAGAGGGAAGACCCTGATTCAGAGCATTGTGTGTAAGGAGGGGGTCTCTGCAATGTAGTGTGTTCTGTGTCTTGAGACAGACCTGGGGTATCCTCATACATGAAACACTGCCTAAGCCATTATTAGGCTGTTAGGTAAAACATTAGTTTACAGCATCAGTGCTGTGACTATGATAATGCTGCAAGAGATACAAACCGGGTCATTGATTTATTTGGATCAAATATTGTTAGTATCAGCCAGAGGAGAGGACTCCACGTCCCAAACTGGCTAGGGGCCACTTTGTTGAAAAGGGCTGTGATTACAGGTAATTGCTGGAGCTGGGGCACAGATCTTATGTTTGTGACTTTCCATGTCCGTACACTTTTCTTCCCCCTCTGAGATTTCTACCTTTCCCTCCAGGGAATACAAAAGACAAAAAATACTACACAAGAATACACAGTCACTTCTGCAAAATGGTGCTTAAAACAATGTGCAGTGCCATACCTAGACCTGCAGAGAACTGGCCATTAGGCTCTTTCAATAACCTTCTTTGGGGACAAAGAAAGAGAGACTAGCACTGTGGTTAGAAGAGGTGCAAGGTGCATAGATGCAGGTTCCACTTCCCCCTGGTTTTACCTCTCTCTAGAAAAGGGGAAGTCTTGGAAGGAGGAAAGTACTCTAGACCCTACTGACTTTAGATGTCATTGCTTCATTTCATGAGAGGGAAGACATCCTGAAATCCAGAATCCTGGTAGCATGTGAGACCTCTTTCCTCCTCAGCTTGAGCTGTGACTGAGATGTGAACTGAATTTCACACTCAATGCAGCAATCCAATAAGATAGTGCCTTGATGTTTGGTGGTTATCTTGATTTGGTTGTGCAGTGGAAAATGTTTTGTACTGAACTTCACATAAATGACACAGGCACAGCGATGTGAAAAGTTCTGTAGGACTGCGTTCAGCTTTTAGGCTAAGGATTAGCTGCCTTTAAATAGGTTGCCCTCACTAGATTGAGAACTGATTGCAATACCTTCTTCTCTCTTCTTTACCTCAATCAATAATTTTTAGGGTTCAAAATAATCAGAGTGCAATAATTCCTCCACTGGAACAGTCATGTAGTGATGAATTACATATTCCAGTCTGCATAAGTATGAAAGAAGAAAGGCAAATTTTCAACAAAATCTGCTATTCTGAGGCAAAATTTGTGTCTGTGCAGCTGACAGGTATGTGTCTTTGCTGCCTTGCAAAGTTTAATACTTAGTGGGAATAAGCTTTGGTAACACAACACACATAAAAACCAGACAAACCAGCTGAAAGCTCAGCTATATGTGTCCTGTGTGTGCCTTTAAATACTATTAAAATTGAATTTGACTAGACTTGCTCAAATCAGACCTGTTATCAACAACACATTGTCTCAGGAGACCAACATTTGTCCAGTTAGGGCTTCCTTCATTAATCGTCCAGCATCAAGCAAGCCAAATCCAAATCTGTGGAGAAAAAGCAATTAGATATTTTAAGCAGTGATAAGAACACCACAAATAATCAATTTCTATGGCATTAACAGCTACCTGGCCCAGAAAAAGTCTATAAAAGCTAGAATTTATTGCAGAACACCAGACAGCTTACAGAGCATTGATTCTTAGTAGTATGCATAGATTGCTGGATTTAAAGAGAAATCCCTAATGGTTTTTACCTTTAATTTTTTTTTCTTTTTTAAAGGGAAAACAAGGATAAGGTGTTCGTAAGGCCGAAATGTAGCAAAAGAAATGTCTAAGGAGTGTTAAACAGAATTTGTTTCTCTTTCAGATGAACAGAATACTGCCACACTGTTTGATGGCAATTATATACAATCTAATGCATAAACTTCGTAAGAGATGAGATGCTAAATACAGTTATAATATTTATGGCTAGAAAAATACATTAATTTGGCTTATTTTAAAAACATCTATTGTACCTGGGATGCCAACAGACTAGAAATCATTTTTACATTTGTTCTGCTTGTGAATCTTTAGGCTTTAAAGCCTTCTATTCCTCCACAGCAATCTCATGCTGGAGTATTTGATTCTGCATTAACCTTTGTGATTTGTAACTATTTATAAAAGCAAAACAAAAGGTAGTGTGAAACCCAGCAGGCAGGGCATTGTTTTCTGCAGGGGACAACAAAATTTTAAAACCTATCTAGTCTTAATGTTCCCCAAAATTTTTTTTGTATGTAGATGTAATAATTGCTCTTTAAATGTGAAGCAAAACATATCTGAACTCAGATTTCTAGACCAACAGTCTGAGAAGTTAAAGGGGACTTTGGCAACCATCTTGTCTGACCCCCTGTATACATGCACTAGAATCTTTCCCAAGTAGCTGGATTAAAAATGTCTTTCAGAAAGATGTCTAATCTCATTTTAAAAACTCCGAGCTATGGTGAGTCCACCTCCTCCCTGGGTAAGCCCTTCCAGTGTTTAATTACCCTTACTGCTAGGAGACGGTGTCTTATTTCAAGGTTGAATTTGTCTAACAGCGTTCAAGTACTGAAAATGCAGGGTGTTTGAGAGAGAGCAAATATAAGTGACATGATACACTTTATACTAATCCTAAATCAAAAGATTATGGAAATATTGAAAACATGACAACTAAAGCTCTATTTTGGCAAACATTTATGCAGGGGGGTATCTCTCGGCGTAGGAAATGGCTTTCTTTCAATTCTGCAAGCTTACACACATGTGTAAAGTTACGCCAGGGCTTGAAGTGCAATTCAAAAAGATGCATCTGGAGTGACTTTTGCTGAAAAAAATATTAGGCATTAGCTAATAAATATAACTTCCCTCCATTTCTGCTGCCTTCTAAGCGGCCTTTGTGGCTCCTTATAAATACTAGAAGAAAAAGTGAGAAAACTTCCCGTTGCAGAAATGTGATTGCTGCCATAGGGGGATGACTGCTGAAATCCAAACACAACCCAAGAGGGGAGAGAAAAAAAAAAAAGGAATGAAAAAAAAAAGAGTTGTCAAGATAATTAAAACTTTGCAACAATTCAGTAGTGGTGCTGATAAAAACAGCACTGCTGGCTGAATGCAAATAAGATGGTAAAGGCCCTGTTTGGATTATGGTAATTACTCAGTCTGAAGTTAGCTTCAGCCACACACACATATGAGCACACACATACACACACAGCAGTGGAGTGGAACCTGACAACCGTACTTGGCGTGCGATCATAAAATTCCCTGGCACGCTCTCAGGATGCCATGTGGAGCTATTTGTACAGTTAGGTACGGGACTCTGCGGCACAGGAAATACCAGCGGAAGCACGGCTGACCCGCCTGGCCTTCAGCGAGAGCCGGCCCCCCCCCGCTCACTGCTGGCCCGCGTTCAGAAGTGATCTCTGGAGAAGGCAAATCAATCGAACACATGTTTGGTCTAAAAATGTCATTTTGGAATATGTTAAGATATTTCCTTACATTAGACCGTTTTGTTTGCCCCAAAGATTTGTCAAGTGCAATTGAATGCATACACATCACAACACATGCCAGTGCCAGAACAAAATAATTTCAATGTGTCCTTTAGTACTCCGATAAAATGCAGGCAGTCGGTGTTGAAACGAGATGCCCTGTGAAAGTCTTGAGAGCACTGGCATTCTGCATTTCTTCCAGGAACTTGTTTCTTTAAAATTTGGGATCCATCCAAATGAGCAGATTTTGCGTAAGAATGAGGAAGAGGACCAGCTCAACCTCTCCTCTTGCCTTCTAGACGGAGGAGTTGAGGCAGGCTAATTTATGTGATGAAAAATCATTAAAGGAATTACAATTTCCAACTCTGATTCCTAAATAATAAAGCCTTTACGAGGACAATATCATTACAAATAACCCTATTAATCCGTTGATTCAGCTTTAGAACCAATCCTGATATATGATGAAGATGTGTTTCTTCAACAATTTTCACAAGTTAATATTAAATAATATTGGCACACACATCATTTTTATTACTGAGTTCTTTGATTTGTTCACCCTGCACAGTCTCTGCAGCTGTGTGTTTTATGACCTACCCATCACAGGAGAAACTCACATTAGCACCAGCGCACAGCAGAGGAGATGTGAACTTTGCAATCAGCCTTGCTATCCTCACTCTGTTTTGGGTTAGTGCTGAAAAAGCTCTTTCGAGCAGATCAGAATAGTCACAGCCCAATCTGAAAGTGCACCCATACTGTGAAGGGCAAGATTCCCTGCCTGGCATGTTCAAAGTCTGCAGAGACTGTATCAAATCCAGATTTATACATGACTGTGGATGTCAAGATGCAGTCCTCTGACCAACAGGCTCCTGAGGGAAGGCACCCACACCTCCCCCTTCTCTCCCCTTCCCTCCACCTTCACCCCCACACCCTTTTTCTCTCTTTGCATCAACTCAGCGTGGTTGCTAAAACACACACAAAGTGCATCAGTCTTGGAAGGCTGCAAGATGCTTGGGTTGCTGCACTTCAGCTGAGGCACAAATTAGGTCTGTTTTGATTTGCTGGGGGGATCCTTTACTGATGTGTTTTTCTCTTTTTCCAAAAAATGCTTCCTTAAAAGAGTACTTATCAGCTGATAGGCCAAAGATCAATCTCTCTTCTGAAATTATCTCAGGGAAGTTTGCACAATGTTTTCTCTGAGATTTTTATCTTAATTAAAACAAAGACGTATAAGAAGGGAAAAAAAAAGGAAAATTAAAAACTGCCAAACTCTCAACTCTTACCAATCACCTGAGAGTACTAATCCAAGACTTGCGATTGTACAAGAGAAAAATGATTGGTTGCAAATTCATAATTTCAGTTCAGAGATTCATTTTGATGGGGTTATCATGAAAAGTGTGGTCAATACAATTTACATCTATGACCTTAACATCATCCTTTCCATTTTCCCACATTTTGTGCATATTTAATCACCTGTAGTTTCCTCCAACAAGATGCAAAAGTTGGGCTATGATCCTAAAGCAATCAAGAATGTTAAGCATTTCAGAAATGGCATAGCATTACTTTGCCATAAAATAAGAACATTTGTGAAGGATGTAATACTGTATTATAAAGAGAAAAATAACTGCAAAAGATTGCTAGATGTTAAAGGAAGTCTGATGAAAATGCACCGTTATTAGTTCATATTAGACAAAAAGCGCTTTATGACTATATAGTGTTGCTATTGCGATAAATGCAGTATTTGTACCAAAATTCTCAGTTCTTCTCACTACTGAGAGATATGGGATTATGTGTCTTAAAATTGAGAAATAATGATAAGACTTAAAAGACAAATTGAGGACCCAAAAGATCTTGAATTTTTTTATTATATATATATTTCCAGAATGAATATTAAGTTTCTGGACCCCTTAGTGCTTTCTGTACTATGTGAATTTTTTGTTTTTTTTTTATTAGCGTGGACAAATAAATTTTATTTGATAGCTTGTTGTATTTAAAGACAGTGTAAAACTCTCATTGCAAACAGTTGTTTACAGTGCGCTTTTCAGCACAAAGCTGTTTTAAAGCTCAATTGTGCATTTTGCAGATAAAGTGGGAAAACTAACTGAAGGCTGTATTGTAAGCAGTGGTTGCCGTGGAAACCCCAGTTTCAAGAGCTGGTTCTCCATTACCACTTAATTTAGGCTTCCTAATTGCATTCCACTAAATCGGTAGCGACAATATCTGCAGAGCAAAACTGCATGCCCAGTCTAGCGCAAACCTCTTTGAAACAGGCTTTTTGAAAGCCAGGAGCTATAAAAACTCAGCATGACGTGGAGCATATGAGAAACCTGTAGTTCAAATGTACTGCTGCTTGCTTTCTCATCCTTAGTAACTTCAGTGCGCTCCACACCAATCTATTAGTTCAGTCTACCTTAAAGATCATAAAGCTCTGCCATGTGGAAACTCATCTGTCCACCAACACATCGGTGCAAAATAGATTTAATTGTACTCCCAACCCAGTATCATGTCCATCTTATTTTACTACACACCAGCAGGTAGCCGGTGCAGAGCCTTACTTTCCTTGAACTGCCCTTGCTCCATAATACGAGGAGAACAATACTTTCTCAGTTTAAATCATTTGCCACTGTTCAGCTGTGCAGCAAGCCAGACCGCCCATATGTGACCTAAAGAGAGCCTTGTCAGAACCACTAGACATAAAAGCATTCCAATTATCGACCATACTGCTTTAATAGAGGAGGCAACTAATATGATAGTGTAAGTGATTCTGCCACTGAGAAGCTCTTCGTCACTGTCAGATTAACACTTGAGTTAAACTCTTGTAAATCAGTCACATTATGCCGTCGGTTGAGAAATAAACACAGACCTATTACTCTTAGAATTCCAGAGGGCTCTCCCCACCGTCCGAGTTGTGTGGGATGCCCTATTAATCTGAATTTTGTCATGTTTATTATTTCGCAGTTGCTAATGTGGGTAACGTTGGAAAGATTTAAGTTGTATATGATTAGATTCTAAAATGGGTGTACATGCCTAGCAAAATCTTCTGTGAGGGAAAAGGAGAGAGAGGAAGAGAGGAAAACAGGAGACAGCTTACATGTAACTCCTGAATGAAAAAGACAGCAGACCACCAAATTAATGAAATCCTATAACTCTTAAAAAAAAAAACCAACAAAAATCCCCAGAGCATTTCAAAACAAAATATTCCAGTGCCTTCAAACTGAAGACTTCCCGCAAGCTCACAGTGAAATGCATCTCCTAAACACTAAGGTGGTTACACTTGAGCCCTCCCATATGTATTAAATGAAAGCTGAAGATGAAAATAATAAGTAAACAACGGCTCTTCCTCCTCTCCACAGTATGATTAGATGCTGGTAAAATACCTTTCAGTCATGCATTATCAGCTCACCATCAGTTCCATGGATATTTTTGTGGATTTCTGTCAAGTTTCTTGTCTTTTTATGAAGTTCTTGTCTTCTGATCTACCAACACTGAGCTACTTTGAAACAAAAATGAAGACACCTCTGCTTTTGATATTGGGATTTTGGATGTGAGAGAGTTGACAGACAAATATTGTTAACACAGGCTGGGATTTATTTCCTGTGGCACAACTCTACCCTTTGAATGGAGCCTCTAGGGTGGATGGTGAGGCTGAGAGAGCAGGAAATGGGGATGGGGACCAGAAGACTGGCTGTGGAGTTTGTTTGGTCCCAGGTTGCTTCAGCCAGGTGGACACTCCTCACGATTTCTAGTCTTCTTCTCTTTAGATATTAGGAGCCCTATCTGGAACCAAGGCAAATTCCCAAATAAAAAATGTGTACAGATCTTTCTAAAAATGCTGATCTGAGATGTAATCTCAGTGTGTTCCAGGTCAGAAACAGCCACCACAAGAGATTTTAGTCTAAATATCCTTTTCAGGCTGTCATCTTTCTCCAGTGAAGTAGGGAAAAAAACTTCCTATCACTTTTCTTCTCTATGAGGTTTTGCAAAGATCTTCTGGGAAGACAGGTAGAAAATGCTAGACGTAAAAAGGGAGAAAAAGGAAGAAATTGGCACCACTGTTCTAAAACTCTGCAAAAAAACTGCTTGAAAGATTATGTGTTTGGAAACCATATATTTTTTATATTGGACTTTGCTCTTTAAAAGGCCCTTAATCAGGGACAATGGCAGAAATCAAGGGAAGACCAGTAAAATTCTATTGTACCCTGAGGAAAGTCAGAAAAGACGCTTTTCCACTCTATCTTCTAGTCCCTATGGATCACTTTTCTAGTGGAAAAGTGTGGCCTTTAAAAGGTTGTATGAGAACTCAAAGGAGGAAACCCTTCACCCCTTGTTTTGGATGAAATTAATCATGGCAGAACTTGATCAGAGACTGCTCTAGGCATCATCCACAGCAGATTAAACTTTCTTTGGGTAGGTCTATAGGAAGAGATTTTACACATACATTATTTCCTCTCAGCAGTCTTTATAGTGGTAACTGATTTGAAAAGAAATACAATTTATCCAATGTAATGTGTCTCTGACAGACAGAGACACCTTACATTGGATAGAAATTCTGGTTTTCAGTTTAGGTAATTCATGTCCTAGAGAAAAACAAAGAAAAATTAAACAGCTCTCAAGAGACAATGGGATCTATTCTGTCCTCACATGCATGACTTAGTTACAAGTGGGCTCATTGCCAGCTTCTGAGCTCAGCTACACACATGCAATTTTTCCTGACTTAAACAGAGAATATATTTTTGTGGGCAGAATCTGGACTTTTTGCATATAGGAATTCCTATTATTTTTTATTATTTGTATGTTATTATAAGGATCATGAACTCATTGTTTTGAGCTTTGGGAAAACAAGGCTCTGTGTTCTACCCACTGGAGTGATTATAGCTCAGAAGAACCAGCAGCACATGAAGGGTGGGGGCAGTCTATCAGTCCTCTACACGGTCATATCTTCCCAATTACAAAGAGGCATGTGTAAACTTTAGTCTCCTAGAAAATAATTGACCCTCTTGAAATGGATGCTTGACAGATTCTCTGTATGTGCCTTTCCCTTCCATCCCTGCACCCAGCACAACACTGTTTCCCATCCCAAGTTTATCGAGTCCTCATCCTCAGAGCTGGTTTATCCTGAGAACACACTCCATCTTGCTTCAAGCACCTGCTTTTAACAGGGTCTACACACCACTGCTGCCAGATTCTGTGCTCAGCTATGCATTTGGCTTCCTTTGACTTAGAGTATATATTTTTCTGGGCACAGTCAGTTCTTTTAGGGTATGGCTGTACACAGACGAGGAAGCCCGTCTGACCCACCTGCGCTTGGGCTTATAAAGGCCCTAGCAGAGCACGCAGAGCGGAGGAATTTGAAGGAGCAGAAGGCGGTGGTCTTACTGCTCTGTTTCGGCGCCATACCTGGTATCTGACATGACAGTGGAAGAGGCAGGGTCACATGGGTAGGTGGGAATTGTGTAAATGAGCTCTTCCTCTGAATGCATCTCTGTACGCAGCGCTTCACTATTTAGCGATTAGTGCAGTGAAAGCAAGAAATCAGATGGACTTAGGGACTTATTCCTATGTGATGGGAGTGGAAGAGGAGTGGAAGACAGAGGATTTTAAGTCCTCAGAAAAGAGCCAAATCAGTGTGTTCAGTCTCTTCTGTGTGCTTGTTTGAATGCCCACAAGTACAGCTGAGGTTCTGCAGGTTTGGGAGGGAAGGGTTTCAGGGCAGGGAGCAGAGCCAGGGAACGACTGCTCTCTATCCCTCGCCACCCCTGGCACCTTTCCCGGTGGAAGTCAGAGTGGGGATTAACACACACTGAACTGGTTCTGTTCCAACCCCCCAAGACGAAAACAATATTTTTTCAAGCTATATGATTCTTGTTTGTAGCTACGTGACACGTTATTTAATGGCTGTGAAATACTGCATTGTTCTGATTTTGAAGATGTGCACATCTTTGGAGGACCACTCTCATTTTTCTAAATGCTTTTTAAATGCAACATTTACAAACACCTTCATTTTCTTGTTGTTGCTGACTCGCTCATTGACATTTTAAGCTAAACAGCATATGGCTTATAGCTTTGTACAAGCAATTGTATACAATTCATACATTTTCTGGAATTAAAAAGCCTTGGAAACACAATGATAATGCTCAAAACTACAGGTTTATTCTTAAAACTAGGAGATCTGTGAGGTCTATTCTTCATTTTTACATATTTCCAAGTGATTCAAAAGGGCTCATGCTCAGGGCATCACAATTTCCTGGCTGCAAAACAAGAGAAACAACACAGGTGGATATTTAGATGTTTAATTCCCATGTGTGTTCAATGTTTTTTGCGATCTTTAGGTGGAGAGGTATTACGGAAGTGTAAGGTATTAATTACTGTTATCAGCATCTAAGACATCTCTTGGTGAAGATTTAAATCAGCTTCCCTTGGAAACATAGGAAATAGGATTTAAAAGGGTCTCCTGCATCAAGTTCAAACCCCAGCGTTTGCTGTCAACTGCACATCACATAATTGGTTTCATGAAGTGCTCAAGTTTCACTCTGTAACCAGTGAAGTTTCTTGCTTCCCCTGCTCCTGTTGGAGGGTTGCTCCAGGATATCATTCCGGCACTTCCTCCTAATTTCCTGTTGGAGTTTATTCATGGCCATTTTATAACTATTTGTTCTTATGTCAACATCATCCTTTAAATAGCTCTTCTCCCTCTTTGTATATTTATAGACAACAGTTATGTTCCCTTTCAGCCTTTGTTTTGTTTGTGTAAACAAGTGAAGCACTTTTAGTTTGCCATATTAGGTAGCCCTTCCTCTTCCTACCAGTGCACCTTCTTGGCGCTTGTCCCAGTTGGAAAAAATTGTCTTGCACGTGGGTGCAGTAAAATGGGTGACCCAAGTTATGCACTGTCTGCCTGTACACTGTCAGAGGAATAACATCCAATGAAAATTAGGAAAAAACCCCACCATTTCCATTCCTCTTCTCCCACATCAAACTTTTTTTTTTTTTTTTAAATATAGGCACTACGTATCGAAGGCTTATGATCACATTTTATTAGCAAGGAGAGTGATCCAAAATTTTTAGAGTACCCAACTTGTACCTCTTCTTTCAGCCAGCTGCTGAAGCAGTGCTATCCACCCAAACTGTGTGGCTAAACCCACTGCTTCATTATTTGTTTTCTGAAGTGGACCATCTTGAGGCACTCCCAGATTTCACCTTATCCCATCCCATTCCTTTTCTTCCCTTTTCTCTGCTTGCACTACAAGATATTATTTCTAGTTTTGTGTAATCAGAAAATTTCACTTGCATATACTCCCTTTGCTGCAGTGCAGGTGTTAATGAAAATAGGACCCTACAAGATTATTAATAATAAAGCAATATGTGTAGGACTCAACTACTGATCTCTGTCCATCCCAGTAGATCTATTTTCAGTACAACCTGCAGTCACCTCTTCTCCAATCTATTCCACTCAGTTCTTCCAACTGATCTCCTCTTTTTCCAGTTTAAATAATACCCCTCCCCCTGCAATGATGATAATATGATTTACGGATACCAGAGGAGTGAGATCTATTGCCTTTCCTTTCTTTAGAAGAACCTCATTATTTATGGCATGATCCATTTTTGGAAAAGTCTGACGTGTTTCAGCACATCTCTTGTTTCCTTCAAAATTAATTTTAAAACCTGGCATGCGAAGAGAGCACATTATGAATCTGAATAAAGGCTGCAACAGTCGTGTACTTGGTACTGTAATGGGTTAATTGTTGCAGTGCAGGAGGCGGATAGGGAGCCACAAGAAGGTGCATGCCTTAATGAGGAGATGGTAAGGAGCCCTGGGGCATGGAATAGGGGCTGATATGAAGGAGAAAACAGTAGGTGAGAAAGATGAATAACCCAAATAAAGATATATTTGCTCTTGTTTATGTTGCAATTACTGTATTGCATTATCACTGACAAAACTTAGAAACACTAAAGTCACTCAATACGATGGATGGGTGCATGGAATATTTCTGTCCCAGACCAGGTTTTAAGGTTTCACTGGCACTCCTTACTCAAAACAACAAGCTACCAGTTAGACTGAAAACCAGAGCACTACTTTGATGAGTGGGCATACTGTTACACTCAATACTTTTGATTCCTGGGGAGGAATTCTATTTCCAGCCTTCATTTTTTTAAAGGAGGAATTTTTGAAAGTCATCAAGTTCTCTTGGTCTAAGGACAGTCCAGAAAATATTGGAAAGGAGTAACTTTAACACATGAATCAGAATAGCTCTGCTTCAAATGTATACCATGCAATGACACTGATCCATTTTGTGACATTTTGTTCAGATTTTCAGGCAAAACTACCACCAGTTGCACTTTAAGATTGGTCAGTAATACATAGAATATTAACTTTGCCTTAGTATTTTGGATTAAATCTGTTCTTTCTTTCTTGGAGGCTGGCTGGCAGGGGTAATGGAACCTTGACAGACACGAGGATCAAAATCAAAGAAAAGTTGTTCAAACCCCAGCAAATGTTTAACTTGATGTCCAAAATGGTCAATCAGCCTTATACTATTTCTCCCACTTTATCCATTAATTAAATACCTCTGAGTCATATTTCTCCAATAAGGATTTTTTTAAAAAATTAAATAATTTCCTTTTCTAACAGCTGGTGCACAACTAGTGGACTTTATAAAATGTACTTTCTCCAAATGTAACAGCACATGGTATCTGGTCTTCACAAGTTGCTAGCTACTGGACATTCCTTTCTAGGATTAATTAATCATAGGAATAAATCAATATAATTGTAAATGGAACTGGGATCAAAATCAAACTTACTGAATATTGATAATCATCTAGGTAAACACTGGAAGTAGCTTCCAAGTTAAATAATAATATTCTCAAAAGCATGTTTCTATAAAACAAAGGTAATTTATAGTCTTTAATAAGACCTCTGTAGAGCCCCACAGAAACAATAAACAGAAACAAAGTTAAAGAGAGTTTACCTAAAAGTCAGCTCAACCTTTTTCTTCACCATTATTTTATTCTCATTTTATTGTAATAGATCTTCTCCCTTACTCCTTACATGTTTCCTCTTGATTCTCCAGCCTTCTACACCCTCCTTGATCTCTTTACAGCAGAAATTGCCATACAGGATCAGACAATAAGTCTCTGTGGTCTAACATTCAATCTCTCTGAAAGAGCCAGCATATCAAGTCTCCTCCTTGTCTTTAACAGAGACTGACCTAAAGCATGAAGCTTGCCATTAGTATCCCTCTTACAAAATAGGTAACTACAAGTATTTTGTACTGACTGTATGTTACAAAGTACTTGGCCTCAGTGACACACAAGGGCAGTTATTACCATGAGCTAATTATATACTTTGAGTGGAGAGGGGAAACATTTTTTTTTTTCATGAGTTTCCACAGATCAGCTTTTACTTTCAGGCAGTATTTCCTTACCCTCATCAATGATAGGAGAGCAAGGATGAAAATTCCTGACTGACCCCTACTATTATTTTGGAAATATTTATGATGTCAGCTGTGATTTTGTTTCCTTCCTTTATTTCTGAAGTCTCCCATTCATTATCTGTTGCTAGCATTTTTATTGCTGTGTAGCCTTGTTGGTTTCGCAGTGTGTGTGCCAAATCCTGCATGACAGCCAACACACCAATGGGTGAGGGAGCAAGAAGCAGTGCACTCATTAAGGAGTTGGGCTGGAAACATGGCATGCACTTGTGTGGATGCACACCTCCAAGTGGGATGTCCTCCCAGAGAAACAGCACCAGCTTTACATCACCTCTGGAGACATCCCTGGCACAGACACGCTGGCGTGCAGGGCTGTTGCCTCTGTGTCCTGCGGGTCCAACTGAGCAGCCTGTGGGTGGCAGGGAGAAACGGGGAGTTGGCAAAGCTGCAAGGCTGGTTGGGAATCTTTCCTAGCCAGAGGCAGGGTGCTTCACAGGCCCCAGGGACAGTGACCCCAGTGCAAGCTGCCCTCTCGCTCAGGAAAGCAGATCCTCAGAAAGAGGAGGGAGAGCACTGCCATGAGCAAAGTGCTGGGGAAGGAAGAAGCAGGAGGAGAGTACTGTGTGGTTCATCAGCTGTGTGGAGAGGGTAGGAGAGGGGAATCTGGTAGTAAATGGAAACAGCTGGGCAAGTTCACAGGAGAAGAGGTGGAAGAAGAAAACCAAGACTGGCTTTGGGAGGATGGTGGGGATGAAGGCTGGGCAGCTCAGAGAAGGTGCAGGAAACATTCTCCCTCTTGCGATGAAGGATTTGTCTCTAATACAAAAAGTCCAGACTTTTCAGCACAAGTTTTATCAGCACCTTGAAGATGCTACATGCTAATGAAGTAGAAAGAAGGACAGGTTTAATTTTCCAATAAGGTGATAGTAGGTAAATTAGTGCTTTTGCAATGGTTTGCAGATCAGTGGCATCTGATCTCCTTGTGTTTTGATGGTACTTTCTCACCACATCCATCCCAAACCGAACTACATTCTGCCTTCTCCTCAAGAAAGAAAAGAGCACTGGGTTACAAGCTCTTTGAGAACAGTCCAAATGCTCTAACCTCCATAACCATGAGCTACCTGTACAAAAAAATTAGGAAACTCCAAGTAAATAGTTTACATAAATTTGTGGAAGCAATATCTCTGACTGAATGGAGAATCAGTTCATACAGAATCATTTACTGTAAAAAGTGCTACAACACAAATCTTATAAAATTATTCTTAACATTTAATTTGGCTGGGACAGATCTGTCTATAAACTTATGAAAAAGTGGTTAAATTGGTACTAATCCCCATTCTTGTTATGTTGTTGTTTATGTGTGTATGGACAATTATTTTCCCATAGAACTCTCTACTATTGATTTTTCTTAAATTATTTTTTACTATAATAGTTATCTTTACTGCATAATAGCAACCGAAAAAGGACTTGAACCAAATTAGTAATGACAATACTAAAATAAAAACCTATATCATTAATTTGGATCACTGTGGCATGTAGAAAACTTTCAGCAAATTAACCCGAAAGAAAACCTATTCCTGCTCATGTGCAGTTACTATAGAATTGATACTACCTATCCAGAGCAGATTTCCAAGTGATTGAATAATCTGTTCTTCAAAACTAGTCTACCACAAGTTGATTGCTTCTCTTGTATGCTCTGCTCGTCTCTCTATGCGTGGTGAAGAAAAGACAATATACCTGGATATGCTGTTAGGGGTAATGTTCAAACAAGAAAACAATGTGTATGTATCCCATCCTATCAAAAAACTGCTGAGACCTCTAATTCTCATGACGATACCTTTGGGAGCTGTAGGTGTCTTGAAGACAGTGCTACATGTCACAGTAAGTGTCTAACAGCATGCGGCTCAAAGCGCCGCATTGCGAGGGTAACGCAAGAAATAATTCACGTAGCTGATAATTTCCATTTCCATTTAACAAACAATCTCTTACCCAGATGCAATTGTTTCTGTGAAGATTCCATGAGCTGAAATTTGGAATGATACATGAATTTGAGATATTCATTTCAAACAACAAGTAAAGGAACTCACTGCAATGTGAAGACATAAATACATCTGCATGGAAATCAGGGGAAATATGGAATTAGTCTTAAATGGCAATGTATTTAAAAAAAAAAACCCAAAAATTGTAAATTTAAACAGATATAAACACTTTTACCCAGGATTTGGACAACTAATCAAGTTCCTTGTGATGAAAATTTTCTCTTTATTATCAGTATTGTCTATTATCGTCACTCTGAAATGCCTTCATGGCCTGAACTAGAAGCCAGGTTCCATTATAATGGATATTAAGCACGCAATGAAAAGATAGCCTTCTCCTCCAAAGTGTTCTTGAGCTAAATTCGTGTCCATATTGCAGTCGGAAAACAGAAGTGACTGCACAAAGCATGGAGATACTAGAGTTAGCTTTTAGTTAGCCATCTTGGTAACCTAGGCCAAGGAACACAGGCCCAGTGAGGACTAGTTACCCTTCCTTCACAGTCAATTTTGCAAATGTCACAGAGGAAAAAGCAAAAAGTGAATCTTGAGGGAAAGAAAATAGACTAAGGAATAGGGAAAGTTACTAATATCATCTAATTTTGCACGTAAACAAATGGCTCAGGAGCACATCTAGGGAAGGTTGTGAGGCTACTCCAGTGAGAAGGAAGGTTAGAGGTAAATATAGAGTTTAGGATTGTACCTAGTCCAATACTAAAATCCCTGCTGGTGGTTAGCTGTGCTAATTTGCTTGGCATCTTTGTTGTATGTAGAATGCTTCTGGTGGAGAAGCACACAGCTAGCATGCCTCGATGGCAGTAGGGATTAATCGAGCATAAGGTCTTTTGGAAAGTCACAGCATTTTCTTGGAAGGCAACAAGGGAAATCTGATAGTTTTGCTGTGTAACCGAGTTTCATAATGAAATGTCTTACAGTGAATCCTTGTTGCCTCATTACTCTTAAACCTTTATTAAAAAAAGCTTTTAAAGTGTATTACTTAATTGTATAATTTGAGGATCTTGCTGCACAATGAGATCTAAGTTTGGCCTCTCCTAGAGGAGACAGTATTAGTACTTAGAAGTCAGGAATATGAAAGTTAAGGTTGAAGGGACCATTTTCCCTCCCTTCTGCAAACACCTTGTGCTGCAGTCTAATTATATTATCCACTACTGTTGCTCTGTTTTGACATTTTACAGATTCTTAATTAAACCACTTAACCTGTGACATTGATAAGGCCATAAGTCAGGAGTCATTGCATTATGTTGTTCTGCAGTTTGCTTCAAGATTCAGACATCAGTGAATGATTCAACAAAACTTCAGAAATATTTTAGGTAAAGTGCTGCAATATTGTGTGGTTTTAGGAAAAAATCTATGGCTAAAAAAGGAATTTTCAACTCAGTTTGAATGGTAACTAATTTTCAAATGTTAATATATGGCTTATTTACAATTGGTACTTTTAAAGTTTTAATTGTGTCTTTTAATAGTGATACATCGTATCCGTTTAAAGGGATTTTTGAACCTATACTAGCTGAAAAATTGGATTCATCGCATCTGGAAGTGACATGAAGAATGAAGAATTCAGTCCTGTTTCAAAAGATGAAGAGCATGTTAAAACCACAAGTTATAAAGGCATCTACATATTTACAGCAACTGTTCTGTAGAGTCAGTACATTTGCTTCTACTAGATTTCCTTGTGACTTCTGTTGTGAGGCTTTTGGTTTATGCATCTCTGACTAATTTACCTTTCACAAGACTGGGCACTCCCAAGCTGCAATGTGCTTCACAGGGAAAATATATCTGAGCAACAGGAGCGAAAATGATAGTACAGCAGGCTCCAAGCTTTTCAGGCCCTTCAGGAAAATTCTGTGTGAATATATCAGGAAAATTTTTAGTGCCACTGACACAAATAAAAGTTGTGCTTTGGCATTTCATGAGTCTAAAAGCTCATATAGGGACACCTCAGCATATACTGGTGTCCAAGAAATTACAGCCTTGCAGGGATTTTCTAGGTAAGGCTCAGCTGCCTGTTCGGTATCTGCTCCAGTACTGGTACCACTGATGGATTTAAAATCCATTCATTCAGCAGTTGTTCTCAGGCTACTTCTGTAATGCATCACAAAGTAGAAAAATTTCCTGGCCTGAGTCCTGCCAATATCACTTGAGGAAGTGAAGAGGACAGGAGAGGTGGAAAAAAAGAGAAGACAGTTTTGCCAAGAAAGGAAATCAGTGATTTATCTCTACATCCATTTCTTCTTTTGTATTCCAGCAAAATCTGAAAATTTTTCTTCATATTCAGGTGATCAATCTACTACTCTCCTAATTAATTTACAATTAATGTAGATTTATATAGGCTGGCTTAACCTGTCCTGGTTATTAGCATGGCACTGCTGCCTTGGTTTTACATCAATTGCTACCACCTTTCATTAAATAAGTGAAAATATAACTTTTCTACATCAATAGAAATAATTCTGTATTTGTACTATAAGACTGTAAAAGTCAACCTGACCTAATAATATGTTTCCTCAAAGAAGTTTTTATTTTGTATTTGTAAATTAATAATGGATTGATGGACATATCTTTCTGATATAAGTCATATTTATACATTTACCTGTATATAGCACAGGAGTTGATAATTATGAGGAATTTTTCAAGTTTGTTTACTGAATTTTTTCTGAGATGCTTACATGAAATGATTAAAACATTGATTTTGCAACATCCTTTTATATTAAATGACCTCAGGACAAAATGAAAGACTTACTTTTCAGTGGTTTTTTATTTTTTTTTTTTTTTGATACATTAATTCTTTCCTATCAATGTTTCTTAGTGTTCACATTACTGTACTTCCTGGTATTCCCTGTCATGGACACCACTGTGATAGATGGGTAGAAAGTACATAACAAAATACAGAAACTCATTCTGCAAAAAGCTTGAATATATAGAATTCAGCAATACAGACATTCACCCTCCATGAGCTTGAAATCTAGGCATAAGATAGTCAATGACAGTCAAAGAGGCAGATAACTGAGGTGATACTAGAAACAGGTCATAGCAGTCAGTATTGTAGGTAGTGTTTATAAGAAGCTGAGGACTGACTACAAATTACTGACTGCTCAAGGTAAACAAACATGGCTTCGGTAATAACTGATATTCAAATAGAAAATAAATAGCAAGCATATGAGCATTTTAAGTCTGTAATCCATAAAGGGTTCAGGTGATCCCATGACATACAGCTCAGCTTTACTCAGACAGTCACTCTGATGGATGCCAGCACTCTTGCTACACCTAATAGAAATTACCTGGAATCTCTCCAGGCATCCTCAGTCCTGGTCTGTGCCAGTAAAGTGTTTGGGCTTTTTCTTCCTCCCCACTTTTCTCTTACTAGAACCACTCAGTGAACCCTTTTGCACTAGCACACTTGCCCTTTATTTATATGTAATACCAACTCCACTCTACCACATACTGGGTATGCTTCCTTTGACACCAATCTTTTTCAGGCTTCTAAACACTTCCTGATATGAGTAAACTCATATCTCTCAAGTCTTGATGGTGCAAAGAGTCTACTAGAACTCTCTTCTCTTTAGTGTTTGGTGGACTTGCTTTACTACATGAAGTAATACCTAAACTGCTGGGCTTTTTCACAGGGATTAGGTATTGAACAGGACATCCCATAAACTATTCTGTGCCTCTTTTTAGAGATTTGAAGAGAGGTCTGTAAAACATTTATAAGGGAACCTTGTATCATAGGAAACTGGTGTTATATGAGATTTCAGGTAACTCTGAGGATTATGAACATCTCTGAGAAGTCTGGACATCAGCATGCAAGCTTCAGGCAAATTTTCAGCAAAGTGTGAGGAGGTTCTTTATTGCCCTGCAGGTTTGTATGGTATGAAACCCCAGTGCACAGAGGACTCTCTCAAGCAACATCTAAATAAGATTCTCTCGGCCATCCCCAGTGGAGACAGGCTTTCAAGCATGGGGTTTTCTTGCAGAAGGTTGGAAATGGATATCCGAAGGTGCATCCATGCTGCCTAAAGTTTGGTAGGTCGGGGAGGGAGACAATCTCTCTTCAAGGCTGAGCTGAAGCAGTAGCCATTAACAAGACAAACAGCTTAAGGAGACAAATCTCCTGAATAAGTGTGTAGCTAAATTTGGGTAGTGTATATCCTGCATACTGTATGTTTCAGACTTCCTTCCCTGTGGAAATAGTGATAAATAAACTCCTGCCTCTTGTTGCTAGTGGAGGGGACATGAAATTTTAACATATTAGGTGGGGGTGGCAGATAATGGGAGAGAGCTGTGAGTTAATTAACTGCCATGTCTAAGAGAGCTGTGCCTGGAGGCCACTGCCAGGACTGGCAACTCAGTGTACAAGAACTGTATAAGCACGCAGGAAGAAATAGCCATCAGCCCAAAGAATCTGCCATCCAAATAAGCAAGAAAGTTGAGAAGAACAGAGAAATGTGGAAGGGTATACTATTTCTGAGAGTTGCTTCAGTTGCCTACTCCTATACTCAGCAAATCCTGAAGAAAAAATCTTAAACAACCCTCTCATTCAGTCAGAGCCCTCAGCAGACACTTTTCAGTGCAGTTTTAAAATTTTTTCAACAATCATCAGGCAGCAAACGCTTTTAATGAGAGGATGTTGACTACCTCATGTACATTTCTAAGTTCCCAGTTACACAGTTATCAGTTATCCTGGCAGAAACTGTAATTCTGACATCAGTGCTACCACTGATTACCATTCCACAGGTAGCAAAGAAGCCTAAATTACCAATAATAGTTGTAAAAGACTTAGTGAATAGAGAGTAGAAGGCGGGCAGAGAGATGCAGTTAGGAATTATATAAACTATAAATTGCCAACTTTTATCATTTTACATATTTCTTTTCTGGTAAAAATGGAATATTATACAGAACAGGCCAAAATGGGATATCCAAAGTGACTTAATCTCTGGTAAAATTGTAGGGGCAAGGAATTAAAAGTACAGTAATCAAAATAAAAGATCTTAGAAGAAGACAAAAAAGAATCAAAAAATCAAAAGGCTTTAGTTTTTGAGAAAGGGAATCCCATTGTATAATTAGATCATGAACTAAGGCCTTTCACTGCTGCAAATTCACACTGTGAGTTGTTTAAGTGCCACCTCTTGATTCTCCTACTGCAGCTTCTAATAGCAAACCCTGTTCTGCTCCTCTTTGTGCAAAACCAATCACACCATCAAATTATACAACTAATTAACACAAACTCCTTAAAAAATTGCATATTATTTTGGCAAGCCAAATTAACGTCGGTCCCCTGAAACCATGTTTAGTAATTCCCACTGACTGTAGCAACGCCTACTACTGAGAGAAGGGCTAATCAACTACGGGCTCTCCTGCTGATGAGCTGAACCAAGCAACCAGATGTTTCTGCCTTCTAGGCTAATGGAAATGTCATGCATGTTTTCTCTCCACCTAGGTGAAGAACTAATCCTGCCATGGCCATGGTCTAGGTAGCTGTCTCTCTAGTGTTGCTTCAGGCAAGTCCTGCTAGTTAATCCTGAGCAGACAGGTACAGAGGTGCTCTGGTTTAAGCCATCTAATCCAACCCATCAAGGCAGCTTGCTGTCAAGATTTTCTCACTCAGGAAATGGATAGCAAAGAAAAAGCTGATGAGCATCGCTGTGGGAAAAAAAAATATTTGTCATATTGTGCTGTATGTAAAAGCTGGGCAAAGTATGTTTTTTTGTGTATTGGTAAGAGGTCCCACTGGTATTAAATTACTTAATGAGGTGTCTATTGCAATTAAAAGAGTCATAACATTTATATTAACATTTTAAAGTTTGCTTATTTCAGGAGTGTCAGTTTACATGAGTCTAAATAGGCGATAATGAACATGATGAAGTATTCCATATTAAAATTGAGTACTGTGTAACTGTCTAGTAAAATCTTAATATTAAACTATACTCTATAACTTACAAGGCAGTATAAAAGCTTCATATTTAGATGTATCCCATCTTGAATCTCAAATAATGGTCTTAGAATTAAATATGAATACAAAATAAAAGGAAATGCGTTTATATGTAATCTTAGAAAATACACTTATATGATATATCTATTTAAAAAGCTTACAGTATACTTTGATGGATGATACAGTCATTTTCAGAAACAGCAAACCATAATTTAAAGACAGTGTGTAATTATTTAACAGCAATATTTTTCCAAGTTCAGCTGACTTGTGTCTCTCATGCTAGATGCTAGTGCAAGATTGTGTATCAGTAAGCCCTATTATTCCAGATGCTTACCTGGTGAAGGAAAAATGTGTGTGGTGCATTTAAAATACTACTTAAGGAGGAAGAGAATTCAGTTTATTCATGCAGACTTAGCTTGAAAAATGCAGAGAATGTATTAATTTCAGACCCCGCCCACAGCAGCTAAGTATATTCTTTATTTTGTTTTTCAATAAATCTTCAGTAGTATATATAGACTGTAAGCACAAGTTAGTCTTTTTATATTTTAAATTTCCTTTACATGCTCATTGCTGTATTAACATCTGTTCTGAAACTCCCACCACCACAGCAAGGAGGCATCAATTAACATCAGTTTGGAAGTGACAGATATTCAGTCAAGGAGAAATAAAACTCCACAGCAATATTTGCCAGCAAAATCTCATCATGTGTGCAAAAATGCAGTCTACTGGTAGCACCAGTTCGATATTTGAGGGGATGGATCACTGGGAGAATGAGGTTTGCGTCTCATGAAAGGAGACATGCATGAGCCCTTAATTGTAAATTCAAAGATAAGGCCACTGAACTGAGAGTGACCTGGCTCTGGTCCCAGAAAGTTGTGTCTCACTAGATTTAGTTTCTACAGTAGAGAAATCTAGCAGTGTGAGAGGCAGTCTTTCAGGCAGCTAGATGCACTTGCCAGTGAAATAAATATTGGAAAACTGGAATTTACCCAGGATGCTGTGAGCTCCTAGAGTGGACCATAGACCACCTGACACCTGGTCATCCTGTATCACTTAGTATGCAAGTAGTTACTAAAACAGTGGATCTTTCTGGCTGGATTTCAGGACTGTATCCAAGAACAGTGGAATTAAAAAATCTTGCTATTTGATCATAGAAAATATACAGTGTTATGCAAATACACATGTCCAAGAAGTGAGAAAAGAGCCTTGAACCATCTTGGCAATTGTACGGTTCTTCCAACAGATTCCTTTGCTTTTTTGCAAGCCATGAGTTTACAAGCTAGAGTTTCATTGAGTGTGGCTGAGAAATCAGTGGAAAAAGAAGACTGAAAAAAAAGTATGCACTGTTAGTATACTGCTTTCCTTGACAAACAAGAAATAAATCCTTAAAAAGCAAAGACAGAGAGAAATGAAACTAAACAGCAAATAGGGCTGGGGTTTTTTTGGTGTGTGGGTTTTTTAAAATTTTTTTTTTGTGAGAAAAATATTTTGCCTGCAAACTAATTTGAGATTATAAGGGTATGAAAATTTTCCGTAAAAATATTTCCCTTTCTAAAAAGAAACTGCTGGTCTTCTAGTGAGGAAAAGGTTACTTTTATAAAGTGCTTTCTATTGATCTGATCAACATCTCCATGATGGAATGACAAAAATTGAACAAATGTTGCTGAACTATGAAGAACTTAGATCAACTGATTTTGGGTCAAGAAAAGCTGTCATAAAGAGCGAGGCACCACCACTGGCACAAAATACACTGATAGTACTTATTCCAGTAGTGAAGGCAATTTTTCAATATAAGGAAAGATTCAGAGTAAAAATAAAAAGTACATACATGTATATGTACAGAAAAAGCCAAAGCAGAACAGTGTAAAATTATCAGACAGCTCACAGGATAACACCAACATAACTTTGGTCCTTGCAGTTTTTATTCAGGAAAAGATCACTGGACCTCATTCATCCTGCTCTGCAGATCTTGATTTTCTGTTAATGTAAGGTTGGGGAAGGAATAACAAAATTTTATCCTAAGCTCATCCACGAGAATCAGGTTTATCCTGACAAAGCTGTGTTCTGAATAAAGCCTTCAATTACCACTATATGTAACCTATTCCCACAGGGTAGTCTGCAGAAAAAACCTGAGGGTGACCTGTACTGCTGAGGATCTGGGACTGAAATCAGGCTGAGCTGTAGGTGTTTGTTTATTTGTTGCTTGCTTCTCTCTGACCAACTTTCTATAATTTCATACTCAGCAGTATCATAAACTTTTCAGTGAGGCTGCATACCTGGGCAGTAAACATATGCAACACATAAATAAAGAACTATTCACAACCAAAATAATATAGAGGAGGAACAACAGCTGAGAAAAAGAGTTCATGGAGAAAGAGGAGAATGATCTAGGATATCTGTTCCTTCCTGAAATGCTCACAATTTTATCCATCATGCTGAATGTCTTCTAGCATGAAGGAATCCTGTGGCATTCGGGATCACAGCAATGTTCAGTTGTATCACACTGGAAGCCCATTTGGTCCACTATCCTGTGAACAACGATCAAAGCCACAACTTCAAAGGAAGATGCAATGAAGTATGAAGAAGACACTTACAGAAATATCCAGCTTTTGATTCTTCTTTCCTCTTCCAGACAACAAGTGAATGGCTTGTGCTTTGTAGCTAGGGAATTTCTGCCTCTTTCTACTTTAAAATTGTTTTAGTATCATTGTGTACCTTCTTTTCACATATAAAAATTTTCCATTTCATTTCAATAAAATCGAGCTAACGTGTAATCTTACTGCATGAATTTCTCCCCATTTTATGGACATTGTGTGATTAACTTCCCATATACATATTTGCCAATCTCAATGGATAAAATGCTCTTTTTGGCACTCCAGTAGCCTTTGAAAGACTTAGGTGAACAAGTTATAACAATCTGTTCAAAGAATTTCATCCCCTTTGCTCTTTGCAATGCAAAAACTTCAAAGGTCAGTTCAGATAGACTTTGCACACTCCAGAGATGTTCATAATTTAAACTCATGGATATATTTCTCATGCAGGCATATGAGCAGCTTTTAAGGGACATTTTCTCTGTTCATATGTTTATTTCCTAATAATTGAGCAAGATAATGAAAACTCAAATAGAGGAACCAGTTGCTAGGAAGGGACTCTCAATATCGTGATGGAGGCAGAAAGTATTTGGCAGACTTGAAATGATACAGTAATGTAATTATTTCTCTTTCTCCAGTTATTCTAAGGTTAACAAGCTGTGTTGAATTTCCTCAGGAAGTAAGAGAGATTCTTCTGCTTTGGGCACACACACTAGACTAAACTTCTTGGAGGAAAATACTTCTTCCTTCTGTGCTTGTACTGCAGCTGAGAATAAAAAAAGAGATAACTCTTCCCTGACAAAGCCTTCAAACCATCTTTCTGTGAAGTTCTTACATGATAGCAAGAATACAAGAAGGTCTAAGTACTAAATACACCTGAATTTAAAATTTTTTGTCAATTTCAAGTGTATGGGTTACATCGACTGGAATATGATGTTCTCCTTACTGTGCATAAGACCAAATTGTGTCCTGACTTGTGCACCACTGGAATTTTGAATTTTGTTTTGGAGACTGCAATAAGGTTTCTTAGGGATTAGCAAATTTTTTAAAAGGAAAAATTTGTAATCTGGCAGTGATCACTGATTTATTTTATGTCTTGAAAAAGACCTATAGCCACTCCTTTGAGTTTGGCAGAGCTTTCAAGTGTGAGCAAGGGCATAAATGAAAAGCCATGGAAGAAGTCACATTTTCTGTGAGTCTGTGTACCATAAAAATAATAACAGGGGGAAATGGAAAACCACTAAAATAAAAGACTGTGATCCAGTTTATGTCCACACATGGTAAGGTATTATCAAACAAAGTTATTTCTCCCAGTTAATCATTAAATGCACGCCTACGCTTGAAAAACTAATGTGAGGAACACTTTTAGGACAGAAAAGAAAAGTACACACAATGGATATGTGAGTAAGAAGCATGCGAACCAACAAAATAACAGCTCTCTCTTCTGTATAGCTCTATATTCTTTTACAACTAGGTTGTTTCATTAATAATTCCAGAGCATTAGAATGTATTGTGTTATTCTGTAAAGCTTGTTGTACAGAAACAATTCAATAAATGAAAAGTCTGAATTCTAAGTATTATTATTATTTTTGT
>WAAE01032792.1:0-21974 GCA_013400495.1 Nicator chloris | reverse complement strand
TGTCTGCTTGCAGAGCAAAATCAGAATATGTTGTTGAGAAATGACATATGTAATCATCTCCCCTGATTTTTTAAACATTGATAAACAAAGATTGGTATGACCTGTAAATAGAAATTTATATATGCAAATATTGGAAGAAAAAACAAAACAAGGGTTATGACAGTGGCATGTAATGTTAACAAAAACCACTGTTTCAGCAATAAATGTGAAAAATGTGTTGTTTCTACCAAAACTGGAGAGCCTGCAGTCTATAAGGCCAGAGCACAGGGAACTTGTTGGCAGAAGCATCTGTTTGTACTGCAACAACAGGAGGTTGTAAACAAAGCTATAGCACATCACACACACCATTATTTCTTCTGTTTGACCAAAAAGGATGACAAGCTGGAACCATAAAGATTTGTGTGTTCCAAACAGAGAAAAAGAGACAATGACTGGCAACTTGACTAAAATATATGGAGGCTTAGATAAGCTAAGTTCTAATGCAAAAGGATCACTTAAGCACCTGCTGGCATCTAAAAAATATAAAAAGATTAACAGAAAAACTACTTTCTGATCACTAATGAAATAACAAGGGATGTGATGTGGGCTCAGTAGCTGGGTATAAAATGGTACTGGCTCAACTACTAGATTGAATCCCCAGCTTCCAAAGATGGGAGTGTGACAATATGAGTAAGTGAAATCACATAGAAACTTTTCAAAATAAATGTCACCTTCTTGTTCCATATATTCTTACAATCAGTTTTGTTACACTGCTTCCTACACAGACTCCCAGAAACCAGATATGAAAATCAAAATCTGGTCTATGCTCATCAGTGACATTTTAAAAGTATATTTTTTGCAAGATTCTGTAAAATATTGAATAAATTAGTGGTATTGTCTCTGAGTTTTGTATTCAGCTTTGAGATTTATATATATTTAATCCCCAAGTGACTTTCTGGGACTCTTTCATTTATTACAGTGTTTTCTTACTTTTCATAAAAGAGAAAATATTAAATGCAGAATATGAAAGTAAAATCTTAGCAGGATACTAGAAGCCCTATCAATTCCACTTTTTAAAAAAGTTGGCAAAAACCAGTGTGCAATTTCAGATAATTACATGTAATCCTTAGTAATCCTCCGCAGACAGCATGAACTGGCAGTCATTAGTATGCTTTGAGCCTATTATTTTGCATACACACCAGGATATGCCGGATGTTAGTGTCCTTGCTGACTCTCTGACTAAAACATGGGAAATAAAGTAAGATCAAATCATTTCAAAACTTCAGTTGAGAACTGGGAGAAAAAGAATAGTGAGTACCATGAAGCAACAGCTTTTTTTTTTCATCTCAAAGACTCAAGTAAAATAAAATGCAGAAGTCTGTTTTGGGCGATTTTCTTTTCTATTTCAAACCCAATGGGTAATTGAGTAGTTGCTGTTCTGACAGCTCTAAAAATAAATAAATTCAGTCCAATATACCAGATTCAGTTCGGGGATTAGGGCTTTTTTTCACCTTTCTTGAAAATTGAAAAAAATGTTCAAAATTAGGAGAAGGATATTGTCTCAAGTCTACACATTTTAAAAAGAAAATTTTGAAGGTATTACTATACCATTCAGCATTCATTTTTTCATGCCTGTTATCACAAACCTCGTGATTCAGGCTCTCATCTAGGAAGAAGGGGTAGGTGGCTACCACGTTCTGAATTAATAAGCATTCAATTAATAGAAATTGAACAAGCTTCACACTCCAGGCTACTCTATAACTTGCTGGCTAAGGCATTTTGCTATGAGAGGGGAAACTTCTGTCAAAGTTTGTACTCTGAGCTGGGAACAGACAGAGTTCTACAGTAGCCTGTCCCTTCAAATAAACTTCCCTACACCTGTCTAATTCTGGTCTGAATTTGTGGAATTACACCCGAATACCAGCATGTCTGCTTGCAGAGCAAAATCAAAATATGTCACCTGGAAATGGCTGTAATCACCTCCTCTGATTTCTCAAGCATTTCACTTATTTTCAGCTGAAGCTATATATTCAATCCGAATTTGTGGGTAGTTTCAGGTAGTAGAAAAAGTGTAGCAAGTCTTTTCCAAATCAAAAGGAAAAAAAACTTTTTATCACAATGTGTTGTATACTCAAGAAAGCAAAAATTTCCTAACAGAAACTAAAATGTCTTTTAATTGCTAAAATACTAGCAAATGTAGAGGCATAATACTGCAGAAGTCTTTTCAGCTCAATCTTTTCACGCAATCAACATCACTCTAGAAGGCATTGTGACCATTCTATTCTAACATATTAAACCTTGACAAATCCTTCCTTATCCTGTTAAGTAGTCAGAGTAGTGCTTTGGCATGACTTTGGCCTGATCAAACCAGTATTCTCCCAGATGTGGCTTGAAGTTTGTATTAATGCAAAGAGAATTTCCAGTTACTAGCTTGAATGCAGATGCCATATTCTAAAGGATAAGAAAGTTTAGTAATGGCTAATTAGCTATGGCTTATTTGTGTTTGTTGGCCTCACAGAGAGAGTATGGGTCTTGACAGTGTTTAATTTACTGCTTCTGATGTAGCTGTGTCCTGGTTTCTCAGAATGTGCCTTTTTTTTTTTTTGCTTTTTCTTTTTTCTTTCATTTTTCTCTTTATTTTTTTCTGCCTAGAGGAAAAGGAATTTATCTTGGTAGGAAAGGAGAAATTTGATCATTTGTATTGGATTCCCAGGAGTACAGTTGCTCCATCAGAACAAGAGCAATTAAAAAAAATTAAAACAAAAAGCAATTAAACCTCTCTGCAATTACACAGAGCTGAAATCATTAGGAATGCACTGATTGTTCACAGAGTGTATCAGTAAGTGCTTAATGCACCTGACATATTTGTAGAGTGCTGAACTGGCTGCACATATATGTGTTTAATGTTCATATGGTGCATGAAGAAAATGGTAAGTACAACAATCTAGCATTGCACAGTTCACAGTATGTTCAGTCATATTTCTCCTTGGCACTTTGGGGAATGTTAAAAAAAAAAAAAGAAAAGTGAGAGAGAGAGAGAGACTTGGTATTTGCAAATTGACCTAAATATTTAGATTACAATTTAAAAGTTTGGTGGTGACATCCAGTTCATGGTGCAAAAGCTGTCATTGATTTCACAGAGATCTGGATTTCTCTCTTTCTGTTACTGCAGCTAATACTGTGTAATTATTCTGAAGTGTGTAAAGTGCCTTAACTGCAGTATGTCTGGGATAATGCTGACTGTGGAGAAGAGAAAGGAGACTGTAGAACACTTGGATTAGAAAGGTGTTCACGCTATGCCACTGGACAAGTGGTGGAGACAGACGTAGTGTAGAAAAAATGTGGAGGGGAAGAAGGGAGACATCCCATCATTCAGAGTAGCTGCAGAGTAGCTCGCTGTGGCAAAAGAAGGTGAGAAACAATTATGGCCATTGGCATATATCTTTACTTAAGGGATTCTTGAATAGGTTGACTAAAACACTTCAAGAAATAGAAGATAGTCTTCCAACCTGCATATAATCAGTTAAGAAAATTGCACATTTCATGACAACCAAGCTGATACTCTAAAGAGTGGTTAATATTCATCATGAATACAATATGAGTATATATCACAACACTGCATGGAATTACTTCAGTATACAAAAACATTTCTTAAGCCTTATTAAGTAACTTATCAGTGAAATGTGTCTTAGGAAATGTAGAACGGTTAGGGTGGTTTGATAGCAATGAAAACATATTCAGCACTTGATACTTTGGCACATTTGAAATTAGTTCTCATAACAAACTAAGTTTTGAAACTCTTTAAAAGCCCTTTAAACCTGTGTTAAATCAATCTGAGTAGTAGGTAGTATTTAATATGATTGAGCTTGTAGTTTAGAGTACTTCAATACACTTTCATATATCATTTGCATCACTGAAAATATTTGATTATGGTACATTTGAAGTTTATAATATTAATTTCTTAAAGTACTTGTGTTGTAGTTCAATGTTATTACATAGAATGTTACAGAAATCAGACAGATATATATTCTATGATAATCCTGAAGTACTTTTTCTTGTTTCAAAGCATATCCACTAGCTTTGTGCATCCTTTCTTGTATTATTGAGTAGTCTAGTGAAAGAAGCGTTTTCTCACTGGTAAGACTTACAGCTGCTACAAGTGGGTTTTTACAACTGCAAGCAAGCTAGTTCCAAATTTGAGTTGATGTGTCTCTTCACAGATAGGAAAAAATGCCTCTGCATGTAACGTTCAATTATGGGAAATACTAGAATGGAGAAAGAAGTTTAATCCTTAACAATATAATTTATCAGCACAAATAAGGGAAAACACAAAAATCAAAACAAAATAAACCCTCTGGAAGTGGACTGTTACAGCTTAAGCAAAAGAAGGGTGACAAAGAGTGAAACAAAAGACTGAATTCCTTTGTACTTTGAGGAGGGAAAGTGATAAAATTCATTTAAAAAATTTTAAACTAAAAATGTGATGTAAAAACCAAGTTAACCTAACCAAAAACTAGCACACAAATAATTTAACTATTAAAAATTTGCAACATGATTTTTTTTTTTGTAGTGATAATCTGAAAGTATTGGAAAGTGAACTTTAATTGTCCGTTCTCGAATAACATATTGGCTCTGTCTAAT
This sequence comes from Nicator chloris, assembly GCA_013400495.1. Taxonomy (NCBI): domain Eukaryota; kingdom Metazoa; phylum Chordata; class Aves; order Passeriformes; family Pycnonotidae; genus Nicator; species Nicator chloris. The sequence goes on along the minus strand of WAAE01032792.1, from coordinate 17,354 downwards.
TAAACAAAACTGAATGTGCTCATAAAATCACGAATTTCTTGTCTCAACTCCCACTATGTGTTACAACAATTAAGAAACACGTGCAGCAGTAAAGATGCTACTTAAAAGGAAAACAACAGTCGATTAAACTGCTAACCTTTGATTTCATGTTCCACACCTTTTAAATGCTAGATGATGTCATAAAAAAACACATTAATACGGCAATATCTTCCAATTGCCCACTAACCTGCTTTATGAAACGCCTCTAGAATTTGCAACAACCGACCTTTCCACCAACTAGGCTTTCCTAATATTTTAAGTATACTGCCTTAATATATTTTTATTTGCTGACCTACAGAAAAAGCATTCATTCATTGCAATAAAGCTATGTGGTCTTATTTGCGTGGTTCAGCTGTGTTACACCTTAGAAATTTAAGTCACTCTGACTACGCTTTGGCTTTCCTTTAAATTTTCACTCAGAAACAGAAGACACATGGAGTGTGTCTGGTGCACACACAATTTGTGTCTTATGAACTCGCTAACTGAATTATGCTTCCATTGACTTATGGTGCCTCACTGTGTTCTGACAAGGTTGTGTTGTTCCTATGCCTAACTTTAAAATTACTGGATCTACTTATTATGGACTACCAGTTGTAATCAACTGAGTCTGATGTTCAATAAGCAGTTAAAAATAATTAATCCACATTAGTTTGAATGCATATTATACCCATGTGGGATATTTCAGTAATGGAGCTACTTATTTTATTTTCCAGTAAAATACTGGCTTTGTACTCCTGTAGGAATGACCTAACTTGTAATAATGGAAGTTCGCAACATGATTTCTCCGTCAACTCAAACTGAACTTAATTGCCTTAATTCTCGGTCCATTATCGCCTTTAAAGTCCAGTAGTTCACAAATAGCAATTCTTGCTTTATCGCAGCAAAACAAACAACTTAAAAACAAAGAACACAGCCACGGGAGGAGAAGAGAGAGGAAAGAAAAAACCCAGCTCCCCCGCTCTTTCCCCGGTCAAACCAAAACAGAGCCAAAACACCTCTCAAAGTATCCGCGTTTAGTCTGGTTTCTATAAGGTCTCCGGCTGCATTTTCCCGTCGCAGGGACACGGCTGCCTGTAGGAGGTTGTCTACTCCCACCTAGTGGGCAGCGCCTTCAGTCACCCGGCGGAAAGGCTCTGCCAAAATCCAGCCACAGAAAGGCCACAGCAGCTGTTGCTGTTAACGTGAATAACCAACCCACACAAGCCACAGCGTCTGTGGGGATTAAATAACTGAGAGCCGCAAGTTCTGCTGATAGCTGTGATCTAAAGTGGGCTTTGGTGGTAGCGAGCACGTCTCTGCACGCTGTAAACGGTGTCTCAGCTCTGTAAAACTCAAAAGCCTGATGCAGGCTTTCTCCTGAAAGTATCTCCCTTCTACTTATACTATACATATTTTTCACAAATTCTATGATTGAAGGAGAATGACAGAAAAAAAAAAATCTATAAATAGTACCCTTCAAGAATTCTTTGCTTCTTTCTGTCATCAAAATTCCGACCAGAAGAGGAGAACCTACCTTATCTCAGTGATTACCTTTCATTTGGTCTGGTGAATGAAATGAAAAATCTGCAGTACAAATTAGCCTGGGTTTAAAAAGAGCTTTGGCTATTAAAGTGAGTGCAATCCGCATTACAGAATCACAATCAGGAAACTGTGTAGATATGGAAAACTTTGAATTCCTATCTTTTATCTCCTCAAGCTGAAGGTGAGTTCACCCACTTTGAATACACAGGGTAAAGCATGCTTTCAAGGAACTGAGCACTTCTTACTCTCTTTGAAATAATAATAAGGACAGAAATGGAGGTAATGTTTGCTGGTTCTACCCTGCCTTGAGAACACTTGTCGAGCAAGTAAGACTCTCATTTATTTTTCCCTTTGTTCACTGAGAGTTTTAAACTCATTTGACAGGGTCACTCTTTCACTTGTTCTCTTTCTGAATTTCTGAATCAAGTATTCCTGACTGCAGAGCAGCACAGCTTCAAAAGGAAGAGTGACGAGGACACGGAATACCAGGAAACTCATGATCTTGGTGCTAATGACTATGTCTAGTCTATTAAATCAGGCAGAGCCAGGACATGGGCTCTAATAATGGCAATTTCTTATAGTATTCTATCATCAGCATGCTTTCAGCATGGTTTTTGGCCCATACCAGCCCTTATCGTACTGGCACTTTCCTAGGCACCATCCCAGGCATAGCCAGACCAGGGCTGGTTTGTTACAGTTAAACAATATGAATGGGACACCTAAGAAAGTGTCACCATAAGGATATGGGTTATGTCACATCACTTACCCTGGGGGTCCCAGTGCATTCTGTTTACTGGTTTAGAACAGACAGAGGAGATGGAAGGTCAGATCTTCCCAGGTTAAGGAGAACTGTACCGAGAACTTTACCAAGAACTGTGACACCTGCAGTGTGCTCCTGCCACTGAACTATTTTCCTGAAAGGCAGAATTTTTGCCTGCTTGTATTTTAAGGGAAAAGTGTGACCTGTTCCTATGAATTGAAACGGAGGCTGAAAACCCTAAATCCCAGTTGCACAGAAGCTGCTACACAAGATCGCGCAGAAAGGAACTTCAGATGCACCTCTGTCTTTGATGCTTTTTATCCTAAGATGCTAAAAAAAGAGTCTCAGAATTCAACATTCTGTGCAGCTTTCTCTGCATCAGCCTCTGTCTAATTGCATTTCTTCCTGGAGGGGCAGGTACAGAGATATGTGTAACACTTCAGTAGGAAAAATGAATTATAGTCTCAAAGTCAGGTGCCTGACTTACAGACTTTATAACCCAAAGTGTCATGAGATCTAAACCAACTTGCTCAGCTGACTACGGATATTTTGAGAATAATGCCAAGATATAAGCTTGAAGATTTAGTGGTGACAATATGAAGGTTTTCAAAGGATTTTAAAAAAATCTTACATGCTAATATCTGCTTGTAATATTAAGTGTCTAAAAGCTTGAAATAGCACGTGCATATTCCAGTTCTAATGGATCAGTCTTAATTTCTGATATAGGAAATAAATTTAAAAGATCAACAAAGAGTTCAAGCCTTTAACACTTTCTCATTTTTATTTATAATTTTTCATCATTTCACCATTTCCTTCAAATTTACTAGAAAACTGAAAAGTTTTTAGCCATGTAGAAAGGGATAAGTAGTCTGCAGCAATGGGTGTTCAGGTTAGTGAACAATGTTGTAAATGTAGAGAATACTTAGATAAGAGAAGGGAAAAAAATTTATGCTCAGAATACGAGTTGTATTTAACCTATTTTTCATTATGTCTGTATTTGTAATAGATACAGAGGAGAATAAACACACATTTTATACATATTTTCAATGTTACTGTATTATCATTATTGTAATATTATAATACTATATTATTATAATAATTGTAATATATACATTTTGCTGCAACAGAAGCTAGCAGCCATCACATGACAAGACAGAGATTTGCTTTACATTTTAATGGCTTTAAAAATTTCACCCTTGCCAAGTATGCCAGGATTCTGGTCTGGAATTCTGCCCATCCGTTCTGACAGACAAAGTTTCAGCTTGCACCTGAAATATGCCTTTGATATTTGATATAAATATGAATAGGCTTTGTTATTTTTCTCTCATTATTAGGAAAAAAAAAACAGAAAAAAGAAAAAAGAAAAAAAGACCAAGTCCAAAAATAGTTCCTAAGGATTTTTCAGCTACAAAAATGTTATATCCCTGTTCAGCTTACAGGATGTATATTCTCAAGAGATTATGGGAAATGTTCATCAGTGGAAGACTATCATAAAAGACCTAAGTAAATTTTTCACTAAATACCTTTTCCTATATTTGGTTTAAGGAAAAGACATTCCCAAATGCCTAATTATACTCGAGATGCAATCTCTGACCTTTATAATTGCAATTCATGTAACACTTGAGGTTTAACCTACTGATTATTAGTAGATGTCATACACAATTCTGTAATGTGTGTTATTTGAAATTTGTTGAGACATTGACAGTAAAGTCAATTAAAATAATTTAAATCTATTAATGCAAAGCATCTTCAAAAACTACTTAGGAATTTATTTTAAAATTACAATCTCATATATAATCTGTTGACATATTCTGACACGATGAAAAAACCTCATGAGTCCTTTTTAATATGGTGTCTGTAAACACTAAATTTAGGCCCCAAAATGTTGAGGCTTTTTCACTGTCTAACTGCAGACCGTTGGTTAGAGGCCATGAAATGATTCCGTCAAGAAAAGCTGAGTATCATTTCTTATCAAGGGAAAAAGAAACTTTACCAAGAAAAAGGAAATCTAATTTTAGTAACAATAAAGTATCTCTAGGTTGATTCAAAGATCCTGCAGTATGTAATGAATTAGAAGTTCTCTATTTCAATTTGTCCTTTTAGTCATACATTAGTGTGCATTTCAAGAAATTGAATTCTCTTGCCATTCAGTCTTTAAGAAAGGAAGTTTTGGTTTGAAAAACAACATATAATATAAAAAATTTTGACCATGCTAATCACTTATTGACCTAACAGTCATTGTTTGAGACAATGGTAGACACTTGAAAAATAGAATTCAATAAAACATATAGGATCAGGAGAACAGAGATTAGGAGACTTTGCCTGTGTGAGGGCTAATGCTGAATAACATTTAATAAGGACTTGGGGATTTGGTGCATGCACACTTAACTTGGAAATGATTAAATTTCACTTACTGAATGTTTTATCTTATTATAGGTTTTCTAAAAAAGTAGTATAATTCTTAAAATCAGTCAGGAGCACTCATGATTGAATTTTCTGTACCTGTTGTGAAAAAAAAAAAAACAAACCCAAACCAGAGAGAAATACCCATTTTAAAAATGCATGTAATTTTCCATACTTTTTTTGATAAATCAGTAATACAGGAGTTTTGTGTGCCCAGGTCTTTCCCTGTTCCTCCAGATTCCTACATCACGAAAACTGTCACAGTCAGCTGCAGGCCCTCTTCTTTCTGGAAGGAAAAAGACTAGTTTGATTTCCTGCCTAAAGAAAACCACTGCTGGAAATCTTACCATAACAAAAGGAGCTAAAAAAAAGCCAAGTGCATCACCGCAGCTGATTAGAGAGCAGTTTTTCTTCTAGAAGTGTGTTAACTTGCTTTTATAGCTGTTCTGCAGAAGTAAACAGGCTATTGAGGTAAAAACATATTCAGTATGAAGAGGAAAGGCAAGGTGCCGTGTTATCAGGGATAACATTAGTAGCACTTCTTGTAAATATGACCAGTCAGGTTCCCTGTGCTGCATTTACTGAGACAATAACCTAAGGGAAAGATAGGCCCTTCTCCAGTGTACCTCTAAAGAGATGCCAGGGGAGAGAAGACAGGCTTTGACCTCGATGGCTTCCACTGTAGGACACTCTCTAGGGTACAAAACAGCCAGGAAGAAGCTGCAGTGACTCCAAGGACTCTAAAAGTAGAGGACTGGAGGAAAAGGAGGGGACAGATACGTTACTTCAATTCTGGTAACTTATATAGGTCTTCCTAGCTGATAACTAAATAACAAAGAAATTTAGGCATTATCAAATTAAATCAAAACCATGTATATCATCTTGTGTGTAAATAATGCATTTTCAGAACTGAAATTTTTCTGTCATCAATAAAAAAAACCTCTTCCCTTACCCTCTGTGGTAAATCTCCAATTTCTGCAAGCAAAACCACTGAGAATCTGCTGCACCTGTGATGCTGGGGATAACTGGGACACTAATACCAGATTTACATTCAACAGGGGCAGTAGCATTGCACTAGAGAAAACTGGATATTCTCTTTGAACAGATATGAGACCACTTCAAAAGTCAGTAAGTTTCAGCTGGTACTCTGCAAGACACCTGAACAAGTATGGTATATGCACTTACACAGAAATTAGACATTTTCCTGACTGGTATCTGGAGCAGATACCTCTGACCTGGCAATGGCACTACAACAACAGTCCATCAGGAGTCTTTTGTCCTGAATGTGTCAAGTCCTGTTGCACTTGCCCCCATCATCTCTGCCCTATTTTTTAATCTTGCCCTTTATGTAACTTAGTGATTTTTAGCTCTTTTTAACGGCCACCAATGAAGTAACTCACTAAGATTTTTTTGCAGTATTCTCTGATATGTTCTTGAAACTCTAATCAAGGTTTTTAGGAGTACTCTCAGTTGTGGTTTGTGTATATGTCTCAAAATGCACACTGGTTCTAATATTTCTAAATTTTCATAGTTAATTTTAACATTCAGGTTTTCCATCATTTTTTTCCATATATATAAATATACACTAGGGATACCATGGAGTATAGGGAATATGTTAGTTTTAGATTACATTAAGGCTAAGATAGAATCCATCAGTATAAGGGTATCTTGCTTCCACCTTGCTGCTTGAAGCTTGGGACTTAGATCTCCATGCACTATAAATTACCTTTATCCACATGCATTTGACAAGTCATATGACCAGAAATAACTATGTAGATTGGAAAAAGAAAAAAGAAAAAAAAAAGGAAAAAGAAAAACATAAACTGATAAGTTATTGTACAACTAAGTAGTTATTTCCTTGTTCATTAAGAAGGGGAAAATATTTGGTGCTGAGTGCTCTGCATGTCCGAGTACAGCCCACTACATATTTCCAGTGTTAAATAAGTAGGATGCATCAGCTCGCTCACATGAACCTTCTCAGCTGTTTTCATGTTGTGATTTCCATCCATGAGGTGACATAACTCCCTATTTAAGTCACCTATGAATCTTCTCATGAAGGTTTATATTTGTAAAATCACGATCACTAGCTATTAGTAGAAGCACGGGTGAACCTAGAGTTTCTTAGGATGTCTTTAGAAGATTAAGTAATTTTAAAAACATGCTGCTGCAGCTAAAGATAGACCACCCACGTCCTACATTCTCCCTCAGCCATGCTTGCCTCCTAGCACTCACCTCCTGAAAAAAAAAAAAAATAAGATGATGTCAGTGTAAGGAAAGCAACAGAAACACACAGTCAGGGTACAAATTAACTGGGAAAGTTAGGTGGACACTTCCATGCCGGCTCCAGAGCAGGATTATCATAGTTCGATCAGATTGTTCCAGTGTTTTATGTAAAGCTATATGAAATTCAAGACAAGAAACGTTTAAGGGAGTATTTCATGATTTTAAATGTACTACTTTTGTAAAACGCCTTCTCATGATGTTTCCTTCCATTTTGTGTTTGCAGTCAGAGCCAGGGTCTCCTGGAGGGCCACCAGCCAGTGCCACTCCCAGGGCAGGCAGCCGGAGGGCCCCGGGCACCTCACTGGGGATGGGGACAGGTAAAGGTCAGGCTGGGACCTGGGCCCACGAGTGCACCTGGCTAAGGGGGCCTGTGGTCAGGCAGGACAGAGCTGTGGGGAGCAGTGGGCTTGGATACCCTCACAATCAACAGCTTTATCTGCAGAAAATGTTCAGTGGGTGAAATTGCAGCCAGTGCGTTTCATAAGAGCAAGGAGAGGAGCGTGAGCAGGTCAGAACTGAAACCTTCTGTGGGTCTCCTCACATGTGAGATGAATTCAGCTTTCCACCAGTGAGGGCTTTATGAAGAAATGCATTCACACAATCTTTCTTGCTGGAATTAATTATGAAATTAAATGTTGAACAGACCTCATCAATACTCTCTTTAATACTTCTCCTTTAGGCATTAGGTATAAGGGAATAAAAATTTAACTGATCTTGCTGCTTGTAGAAAGCTTGTGAAAGGTTACCTGTTCTTGGGCTAAATCCACCAGCTTCTAGGCAGATACATCAGCAAAAGTCTTGCACATGCTCTTGTGGACAGCTTTCGTGCCAACTGCCTCTGTGGGCACGGCCACAAATTGGTGGCATTTGCAGCATTTGAGCTTTGACTGGTCAACTGAGATAAATGACCTGGTGTACAACAAAATGGGTGACCATGCATTCTGGAGCCCACAGCCCCTCTGTGTGACTCAGACTATCCACCTCCCTCTTCCCTCTTTTCCACAACAGAGGGATTTTTTTTCTCTCTGGTAGCTTGGTCCTGCTGCATTTGGGGATGCTGCCCGCTCAGGGCTGAACTGCTGTCACCATCTATACAGACCGTACTGCATAGGTTGATTTTAAATTAATGCATGCATTTGAGTGGAGGGAATGTTTAAAAATTGGTTATAAATATTGAAGGAGGGGGGAGAAATCTAGGGGCAGAATTATGCTGTTGTTGGGCAGGTTTTTCTCTTTTTTTTATCACTATCTGGATAGGAATGGAAAAGAAAAAAAAATCAGTGAGAAAAGATGCCCACCCAGAGGGAAGATGGAAAAGAGAAAGCAAAGAGCAAATAAAGTATTAGGCTATGAGTTTCTTCTCTGCTTTTTCTCACAGAAAGGGAGCCAGATGAGGTAATGTGAAAAGCAGCAGCACCAACTAACCATAAAAGAAAAAGGTCTGGCTGTAGCTTGACCTGAAAATAATGATAGGTGATGTAGACAGAGTTTAAGGCACAGAAACAGCAACATCCTGGAGGTCTAATGTGAATTATCACCATGGGGGGAATGACATAGGGGAACATATACAAATAAAGAGCATCAAGATTCTGTGGCTATGACAACTGTCTTGGAGTGTGTCCAACAGCCTCCTTGGGGCTCAGTAAGTTCAAATAGTAAACCTTGCTGTGCCTGGACAGTCCAAGCAGACTCCCAGGGGTTCCTTGAATATATAAGACATAGAGAAAAAACAGAAGTAATGGACAGTTCATATAAAATCACAGTCAAAACAAAATATCAGCATCTCTTCTCTAGATATATTACTCTTATGAGACAGCAGTGGGCTGGTGTCCCAGTGTAGTTAACATATACAAGCCAAGAGTGGAAGACACAAGTCAGATGCCTTTTCTGAATCAGACAAAGACAAATTACAGAATCAGAATTGGTCTAGATACCAGCATGAAACTAAGCACTTGCTCATTAAGCACTGTAATGGCTATTTTTCCTGTTAGAGTGGCTTCTCTACGTCCTCTGTAAGAATTGTTTATATATTCAGTGAGTCAGGAACTCATTCACTGGAATGTTCTTTTGGGTTTTATCTGACATATTCACTAGAAAATGTGGTGATTTCAATTAGGTGCTAGAATTGTCCAACTATTTCTATGACAAGAATTTTTCTCCTTCATCATCTCACAATTCTTAGCCTTAACACAGAATTGTAGGTAACATTACAGGTATTGGTATGCCTTCAGCTCTCTTCAAAGAACTCTCTTCAAATAATTGAATTAATGTCTTGGGGGAATTCTGTAATTTCCAAATTGCTGGATGAAATATATATTCAATTAATCCATTTTTCTTTTACCTTTAGATTTATTACGAGAGCCCCGCACCAAGGATTTTATTTTCAGTTCTGATGAAACAATGCTTTCAAATGAAATGAAAGAAAACTTTACATCTCTCTGCATAATAAACAGACCTTCTTGCTATATTTAAGGAAAAAAAAAAAAAACAAAACAAAAAATATGTGACAATAGTGCTTTAACTAACAAATTGTGAATGTTTAAAAATAGCACACTGAATCAGAACAGAATGTTTGTTTTTAGAGCATCTGAAAGATACAGCAGGATGTGCTGTTTGCAATGTGCACAGGTGTGAATAATTAAAAATCCACCACGTTTATGTGTCTTTGATTACACAATCATTCTCATAGCTACAAGTGATTCTAATCAGCTACACTGAGAGGTGATGGGACTTTATAAATAGCATATAAAGCAAATTTTTCTAGCCTCTGTGTAGTTTGAATCCTTTCTTAGTATGCACATTGCTGAACAATAACAAAACTAACAATAGTCTTCACATGTTTTCAGAACCTTTTTCCTCTCATTATATTGCAACCTTCAAAATAACTATCCTTTCAGGGTTAAATAGTTGTACAAGAGTAGTTTCCTTCCTTCAAACTGATTCAAAGCACACACTGACATTTTAAATGTCTTAATGAAAATTTAATTATAGCAAGCCAGGAGATATGTATTATTTCAGTATGCAAAAAGGATCTGTAATGAGTAAAGTCCTATTCTCTTTTCTATTCTTCTAAAAATCAAAGGAAAAAAAAAAACCAATAAACCTATGATACAGTTTTGTATATATTTACCTTACCTAATCCAAAGAATGATGCCCCATTCACAACCCAAGCTCCTTCATGAACAGCACACCACTGCTGACATGCAGTTGTACTCACAGACAATCAATTTTTAGACAGTTCTTTTTGCCTTCCATTAGTGCACCTGGTCTTGATTCTCCTACTGCTTCTTCAGCGAAGAAGTGACGTGCTGACCCATAAAACTTCCATGTTTCCAATGGGTCTAAACTTACCAGTTTTGTAGGTGACATTTTCTGCCCACCCACCTCTCAGCTGTTTTTATTAATGCACCAGTATTCTGAGTGTCTCAATGAAATACGGGATCCAATGTCCCAACCATTTTACAAGTTGCTCATGCCTCAATGAATTAAATAATCTCAACACACACAAAGGACAGAGTAGTTAGAAAACTAAAAAGATAGAAGGAGATATGACCAAAATTACAGGTCTTTTATAGATCAATAGAAATAGAATTTGGATCTCAGGATACCTATTCAGTGCCAGGTCAGTATTAGAGTGTAAACTGTCTACGTTCAAGTCATTACTCATGAGACCTAAGGGACAATAAAGTTCTCTCATATAGATTTACCAGGTGGGAAATAAAAAAACAGGAGAGGATCAACAGGAAAAATAATTTCTCTCATCACAAAAATAAGGAGTTAATCTGGTCTTTTTTGCATCTTAAATTCTTCTTTTTAATAAAGGGGTAACAGGGAGCTTTGGTGAATATTCACAATAGAACAAGACATTTGTACAGGAAAAAAACCAGGCATCTTTAAGACTTGTAGATATTTTTCCAAACCAAAGACAGGTCAGATTGCATAAAGTTATGAGGTTAAACATAAAGATTTTGATTCATTCCCCCACAGTCTAAAAGATAAAAAGCCTATTACTCAAGCTTTAACACAATCAAGGATGTTTCAACTACTGGTGCGCAAAACTCAACCCTAGTTTAAATGTGAATACTGTTTTTTATTAGACACTTAGAAATGAATTTACAAAAGGGAGGGAAATACAAAGACTCTAAGGATATGATAAAATTAAGTGTTATATAATCTGTAAATAAATTAATTAGACTTGCTACCAAAACTATTTAAACATAAATTTTTTGTATTACTCATTTGATAAATCTGTGCTATAGTGCTGCAGCTGTGAGGCAGTGGCTTTCCATGTTTCACAATACTATATGAAAGTCACAAATAACATAATGATCTGACTGTTTGTCTGTGAGTCATGAAGGTAATGAGTGAGTCCCATTTGCACTAGCTCCAATCCCATACAAGCATAAAATCTAAGCTAAGCACCAGGACTTCAGTAAAACATCCCTATGTCCAAATTGTTCCCTTACTTGTGCGCATAAAATTTCTTGGATATTAAAGGGAGGAAGATAGGTGATGAAGAAAATATTTAAAGCCCACAACGACCCATTTGAGCCACACTTCCGTGTGTATCATATGTTAAGAGTTTGGAACACAGCTGTATGAATGAGCACCTCTTCTCTTAGGGTTGGATGACAGTACCCTTCCTTCTTGAAGGGTTATGCAGCACATTTCTCAACAGTCTCCTCCCATGTCTCCTTTCCTGTCTTCCTTACACAGTTGAGAAAATAATTGTTATGAAGCCACAAGTGAAATAGTTAACCCTGAAGTTCTTGCTCTGTCTTCATGTTCAGCTATACACAAATTCAGAGTTTTTTCACTCAAATTTGTTTGCTTATTTTTGAACTCACAATAAGGATTCTTATTTTTCATTCTTATAATATCAGCAATTGTTTTTACATTTTAGGTCTTAAGAGAACTGACAGATTCCATACAAGTCAGAATTGAGACAGAAGAAGCAGAGCTGTTTCCTTTGAAGTGGTGCTCTGGATTTAGAAATTGGAAGCAGTTAACTATAAGCCTCTAATATTGAAAAAAAAATACTGAAATAAAAAATTACTCTGGTTTTCATTAAAGAAAGAGACTACTCTCTTATAGGGTAATAAAAAAACATGACTTTCATGTCATGTCCACTTAAAACGGCTTTCAAAGTATTACACCACAAGTATAATGTTCATCAATATCTTAAAAGAAAATAAAAGACATTCACATCAGTTCCAAAAGTTATGTTTTGTACCACAATTAAAATTTTACAGAACTGTTAGAAATAAAGTTTGTCTTTTCATATATTTCAGTAACTCTACTGTTAAACTTTTCTTAAGTTTGAAGTTTGGGTTGGGTATTTTTGCATATCTTTAAAAAAATATAAAGCATTATATAACAATTCTATGAAAGTTCTACAGAAAAGATAAAAGTTATTTCTTAGCTGTTCCCTCAATTTTCAAATAACTAGTATAGAATTAGTTTATTAAATACATATATGTAGACAACAAAAGTGTTAAATAATACAAAAATAGTAGAAATAATTGTAGTCACATCACAGGGTTTAAATAGACCAGATGAAATTTTCCCATGAATGTATACCTTAAGGAAAAATTATTTTTGGTCTAAATTTCTTAAAATCCATTTTCTTTGAAATATTGCTTTGTTATATAATTCCTGTTTAACCAGTCATAATTCAAACACCAGAGCTATTTGTGTTGGAGAACAAGAAGATTATTCTAATAAAAGGAAGTGGAGAAAAAAAATTAAAATGAGGGTGTGCTGGTTTCACCTGGGGTAGAATCACTTTTTTTAACAATGGCTCATAGAGGGCTGTGTTTTGAGCTTGTGCTGAACACAGGGTTGATAATATAGAGATGTTTTTGTTATTGGTGAGCTGGGACAAGGCTTTTTCTGATTTTTGTACTGCCAGGCTGGGGAGGGGCTGGGGGAGCTTGGGAGGTTGGGACGAGACACAGCTGGAACAGGTGACCCCAACTGACCAAAACACCATTTCAGACCTTGTGACATCATGCTCAGCACATAAAGTGAGGGGAAGAAGGAGGAAGAAGGGCACTTTTGATGTGATGGGTTTGTCTTCCCAAGTCACTGTTCCATATGATGGGGCCCTGCTCTTCTGAGGATGGCTGAAGCCCTGCCTGCCCATGGGTAGCAGGGAACTCATTCTTTGTTTGGCTTTGCTTGTGTGCATGCCTTTTTCTCTTTTTCTCTCCCTATTAACCTGTCTTTATCTCAACCCATGAGAGAGATAAAGACATGAGTTCTCTACGTTTTACCCTTCTGATTCTCTCCCTGCTTCTTCTGGTGGAGGAGTGAGCCAATGGCTGCATGGGACTTGGCTGCTGGCAGGGAGGGTGGAATCTTTTGCTAGAAGAAGAACAAGAACAAACCTATTTTTCTTAATGTCTTCTGATTTGTTGTTTTTTTTTTTTTAATTTGCTCTTTCATATGAAAAATAATTGATGATTTTCAAGCTGTTTTAATCTAACTCTCTGTTAAGTTCACCTGTCTAGATCAGGAAACACTGGTTTAAGGAAAATGTTGTGATTGTGATAATCTGTCTAAGTTTAGTCACTGTCCTTTGTATGGATGCCCAAGAAGTTTGCTCCTCTGCTCCTTGAAGTCATATTCAGATGTAGAATCAGTTAAAACAGCAGCTTCACACACTAGTTTCAGAATTCAAATCCTAGAATTATCTTGAAGTATAATGGTTGCCCATGTTTCCACAAATTACACTCACAAATTTCATATGATCCTTTACTTCTGTCAGCGCACATGTACTGATACTACTCCAACTCTTGTAGATTCCACAATCACACTGTCTGAACATAACCCAACAGAGAATTAGAAAGTGTTGGAGCACTAGTAATGAGTTGTCTAAATAAATACCTTCAGCTGCCGCCCCAGAAGGATGTGGGATGTGTAAATTCCAAGCAGATGTCTTGAATAACCCAGAGTGTGTAAAATAGCCTACGTTTAGCCAACTCATTCTCACTAGTCCTCACTAGTTTGAGAATGATACATACCATATCAGAAAGCAAACACCAAGACTGGTATGTTTCCACCAGTCCTGTTTTATCCAGGAGACTTTGGCTGGACGATTAAAATTTTAAGAACATGAGGTTCAAGTATCTTTTGCTGTCTGTGAAAGTCACACCCCAACATTTTTTACATATAATAACCATTCTACCAAGAAATAAGCCTGGGGCTAAAAAGTCTCTTTCTATTACTGCTATAGAAGCTCCACCATATTTGTGTGAATGAAGTAATTTACTGGGAGAAAAAAAAAAGAGGCAATTTAGAGATGGAACATGTATCCATTCAATCCTTCTTTCTGACAGTGAATACTTCATTAACTTTGTAATACACAGTGAATCCACAGAAGAGACTGAAGTACATACAGTCACACACAGTTAGAGTAGTCTAGCCCTGGAATGAGTTAAAGCTTTCCTAATTTGAAAATAGGTTCCCTCAGGGAGTATCAAACCAAAAGTGAGATGCTTACTAAAATGAATCTGTGGGAAAAAAAGTTCCAGCATAAATCCTTTTCTGGGACTGTCTTTTGCCTAAGAAGATCTCACCTTGTTTGGATATTTATCTCCCTCTGCAGAGTAATGGAGATTATTCAGTCAGTGTTTCAATATGAATTCTCATTTAGCAAACATTATTGAGTTAGTCACAAGTGTATGAAGATGAAGGAAAAAGTCAACATGTTTTCTACCACCTGTCATCATTATCTTCTGTTACTTCCGATAGACTCTAAAGCAAATGCAAAAACATTATATAATTTACAGTTACAAAAGCAGATTATCTACATCAGCTACTTTGCTTTTATCTACATCTGGTATCACTCATCACAGGCAATCCATGTGTTAAGTGAGCTGTTTAACAGCTCATGTTTAGTAGGAAACTACAATAAGTTTTTCCTTATTGCATAATAAACTCTAAATAAACTCTACATGTGTACTCTACATAGAGTCTTTCACTCTGCAGAAAGCAAATTAGGCAGAGCTTGCAGCTGTTTTCATCTTAAAAAAAAAGACATAAAGTACCATTAAGAGAAAAGGACAGTAAATAAAACCCAAATCTGATTTATGTGAAGATTTTAATGTTACTATTTTTAAAGATGCCAGAAAGAACCATTCACACAACAAAAAAAGGTGCACAATGAAAATACCCATCCTAAGATCACCAATGCATCTCTAACATACACATCCAAGCTGAAGTCAAATCTCTTGCTGAGACAGCTTACAGCAGGATGGAATTTAGCTCTTTTCATTCATTATAGTTTGAGCAAATGATTACTATACTGGGAACCCACTACCAAGGACCAAATGAAACATTAACATGATTCCCTCCTGTGGGCACATCAACTCGTAAAGACACTGACAGCTTTGTGACAAGACCACTAGTCATCAGTACACATGCCCTTTGCCATCCACTGGCAGATTTCCAGAGTCAGGGTGGGCCTTGCTACTTCTTTGCATGCAGAACCCTGGGTGATGCACAGGTTACATCTGCATTAACAAGCAGCTACCCAAAGGGAGCAGATCCAACATAGGAACAGCTAAGGATGCTGCTAAGGATCCAATGCACACAACACATTACAGGAAATTTTACTTCTCACTAGCTGATTTGTGCACTGAGCAGTCAGCTGGGCATGAAGTGCATTAGGTGGCTCCCAAAGTGAATGATCTATCTTCGTTTCAGTGGAAAGAAATCTAAAGCTACTCTCAGCAGAGGGATCTCTCCCATTTACATTCAGGGAAAGTTGCAACTCTATAGCTCCTCTTCTCTGCCCTGTTAATGCTAAGGAAGGTCCTAAGGCAGATAATTTTGCAGCAACTGACTTCATGAGTGCTTCTCATAGAAAAGGGCACTTTTTATAGGAAGGGATAGTTCTGGACTATTGAATCCAGTCCTTTAAAGGCTATTACATCACAAATTACTTGTTAATGAATCAAATACCATATATGAATTACTGTTTTTCCTGCATATTCCCCTTGGAAATCTGAGGTACAGGATAACTTAATTATCTAGTACCACCACTGTCCACTAATGAAATCAGCTAAGCTTCTGGTTCCTTCAATATCCCTCATTTCCCATAAGCCTGTACATACACACTGACATACCATGTCCTTCCTTCCTTCCTTCCTTCCTTCCTTCCTTCCTTCCTTCCTTCCTTCCTTCCTTCCTTCCTTCCTTTCCTTTTCTATCTTTTCTAGACTTTTGATAACCAGATTTACATTTTGTACTCTGTGCTTATACACTTGATTTTTGGAGACTCTAGATCATCATAGCAGTTGTTTGCATTCATTAAAGTTAAATTTACTCTTCTTCAACATGGATGACTTGCATGACCGAACTGCTCACAGTATCTGTTAAATTGTACGCTCTATATTTTGTTAAGAGTTTCTCAAAACTAACTGGAAGTATTTGGACGGACATTATCCAAGACCACATTCCCATTTTCACAGCCATATAATACATGTTGCTCATAGTTGACCTGTAATCAATTAATGTGAAAAGTTCTTTCTCTTCCACAGTAAATTCCAGCTGCCAATATTTTCAGAGCAACGCTTGGATTCTTATTACTCGTTCCTAAGAGTCTTCTGAAATTCTTACCATTAAATTTCATGCATAAGCATTAGATAATTTTTCAATTTCTTTTGATACTTCATTAAGCTTTCATTGTAGTGGTATCTCTGAATTTTAGAATATTACCAAACTTGAGCAACAAATTGCTTCAACTGATGTTAATATTTATCCTATTTTGATCCTTAAGGAGTTCTGACAGTAATATAATGTTCTAATATAATGTATCACTATTTAAATTTTTCATTTTAGCTAGGTGTTTTTTATGTTAATCTGGTTAATTTAGGTTAATTTGCCACTCACTAAGTCTACTCACCAAGTGATGTGGCACCTTATTTCATCTGACTGAGCTGATGCATTATCATAATGCCCACAGTAGAAAAAATAATCAGTACTTACATAGTACTGTGAATTGTTTAAAAGCATTAGAAATGGATATTTTGACACAGAAAAAGGAGACACTTTTTAAATATGTTGGACTTGAAAACCAAAGAAAAGTTACCTAAAGGTAGTGTTAGCACTTAGATTGAAACAATTGTTTTGGAGATTCACATTCAGTCTTTCATTCCACAGAGTATACCATGCAAAAATTTATTAACATATGTGCACTTCATGAATTTTATGGTAACTTATGGAGTTGTGAGAGATCAGCATAAATCATATAAGTGACTGGATATACTTTTGGTAGATGTTGAACCCATATACTTCTATGCTGCCAGGATGAAGCGGGAAATAAAACAGAAATCATAATTTG
>WAAE01032784.1:0-11273 GCA_013400495.1 Nicator chloris | reverse complement strand
TTTTTTTTTTTCCCTCTGAGATTTCTGTTGCTCTCTGAAATTTATGATTGGAATAAAGAAGTGACTGAGAATGCAGTGTTAACTTCCTCTCCTATCAGCCCAACAGTTAGGTATAGGAGAGAGGAGACTTATTTAATTTCCATTCATCTTTTCTCTTATTTGGCAGGAGAGAGTTCAATCTAAAGAAAAAGTAGTCTGTTCTGGAGCCCTGATCGCTCAACCAAGCTGAAGAGTGAAAAGGGTTTTGCTCCCTTTTCCATCCTGCTTCAAATAGGAAAAGTGATAGTCTGCCCTGTGAAATACCAGTTCCAAGGCTGGGCAGGTTCCCAGCCATAGAAATGGGGATAAAGACTGGAGCTGTCTGCTCACATCGTAATTTATACTAATTCACAAGCTCCAAAGCTTGCTCTAGGACTAGCTGGTGTAGGAGTTTGGTGCAGAAAGAAATCCAGTTTCGAGTGTTGTTTTGGTATTACAGATTATGTGCAGACTTGGTTATGTACCAGGCATCCCTGAGAAGGGACACAGCCCAAGCCTTGGTTTTGTAATTCCCGAGGCATCCAGTGGAGCAAATCTGCTATTGACATGTCTCTTGCAGGCATTTGCAGGTTACCACCTACAATTATTATGATATTGACACTGAAAAGGAAATACCAACAAATAGGCAACTTTTAAAAGGCTCACTTAATATTTGCTGTCTCTGTTCCAGCGGGAGAAGGCTGCGGTTCATCAACTGGAGGAAGAATATGAAGGCCTGCTGGTAAGCATGGGATGTAGTAATTTCTGAGACCCTGATTGCTTTATTAACACCTATGTGTTTGTCAAGGGACACTTCAGGTTTTGACAGAGTGACAGATGCACATTTTAATAATTCTGTTCAGCAGTGAACTGAAAGTGCTTTGTAGTTTCTGAAAGATTAGTTTTGAGTCATGGACTTGAGATTAAAGCATTGCCTGCTGTATAATTGATGTATTCTCACAAGGAAGTTTCTAGTTTGCACCTGATGAAAGGAGCTGGTCACTAAGCAGGTGAAGAGTAGACTTCTACCTCCTTAATGGGAGTAAATGTAGTGATGAAATTAAGCTGTATGTGAAGCTTAAAAAGTTACTCAAAGGTGGGACTAGAACCAAATTCTCTGTAGAGCTGTGCATCTTCCCTGATGTGGATCTTCATGTATAACACAGCAAGAATCTTGTGCAAATGGTTTATTTAACACTTGGGATCAGAATCTGATACCTGGCAACCTGATTTCAAGCAACAATTATTATGATGTGATGACAAAGAATATTTTCTTGAAGTATCAACTGTGCAAAAGATGCTGCTATAACATCAAGGATGTACTATAAGCAGCAAATGCAAGTAAAAGAATGATAAATGTTCAGACATTTCTTGTACTTCCCTCCATGCATATTTGCTTGCCCACTATATGTCTGCCACATGTGTGTTTGAAATAACTTTGAGAACCTGCTGACATCAAGTTCCCATTGTTCTGTAAATCCTGACATATTGTCCACTGTCCATTGCCAACAGGTTTCATGGTTCAATAAACCCAGGCTCATCTGCTGTCCATTGCCAACAGGTTTTACAGACATGTGGGTTCTACTGTTAGTCTATTTAAAAAAAAAAAAAGGCAGCAAGCTGTGCTGTGCTCTTGGCTTCCCTTTCTCCACCCAGCTCAGGCATTTATGTGTTCATGGCTTCTCATTTCTGTACTTCCTTGCAGAAATATTCCTTTGAGAGAATGGATCAGCTTCGCCAATTCCAGAACCTCATCCAGGCCACCAGCAGAGAGATCATGTGGATCAATGACTGTGAGGAAGAGGAACTCCTCTATGACTGGAGTGACAGGAACACTGATATTGCCAGGAAGCAGGAGTCCTTCTCTGTAAGACAGCTCAACCTCCCCGTGCTTTCCATCAGCTCTCTCTCAGAATAGTCAGGGAGGAATAGCCTCTCTTGGGAGACACTCATTGCAGGGTGTTTCTTCACTCTTTCGAAGTTCCTGGGGGTTTTATCAACAGTTTTCAATAAATACTATTCAATAACCTTTTTGAGTCAGGACAGGACATTTTTTGGAGGATTTTTCTCCCATTCAGTGAGTTGTCATAGTTTATTTTGACCTTGGAATGTGGCCTCCTTGGTACAGTCCACTACAGACCAGTGATCACCTACAGCTTGTGCTCACAGATATTGTGCTGGCATGCCAAACTAAGGGACTTGAATCAGGCAGTTTTGTTTCTCCCTGTTGGGACTGTGCAGGGGTCAGAGGTCCCTGTATTTGGCCCTGATTATCTGTCACCAGGAAACAGAGCATCTCTTCCTCTGATGATTCTGCCAGCAGCACATTGTGTGCACAGTCAGTTGTCATTTGCCCTGATGGTTGTTGTCTGTGGGTGTGTAGGGAAATTGAGCATGTGTGTTTGTTTAACCAGTATTGATGCTGATCACCAAATTGAAAAACGAATGAAAGTTCATACTATTATGTAGGTGGCTTTTTTTTTTTAGTTCAGTTGTTCTGGATGTTGCAAGATGCAGTCATTTTTGCTTCCATCATTCTTAAGAAGGGCAGAACTTCGTGTGCTTTGCTCTCTGAAACAGCAAGCCTAGAGACTAGAATTGAGATAATTGCACCTTCTTTGATTCTACTGTCTTCATAATTAACTTCAGTACACATAATGAAAACAACTTTATAGTGTTAGAGGGGATAATTTTACATTATCACAACTATCTGGGGAATTTTAAGAAAACCATCCTGCGCAGTGTACCTTTGGAGTTTTAATGCTGTGTTTTGGTTATTTAGAAACGTATGAGTGAACTGGAGCTTAAAGAAAAAGAACTCAACAAGCTAAAGCAAGAAAGTGACCAGCTAGTGCTCAATCAGCATCCTGCTTCAGACAAAATTGAGGTGAGTTAGACTTCGTGTGATTTCACTTGCTCCTTTAGTTGCTACATGGGAAAAGTTCTCAGTGAAAGTTCACATTCCAAGTGCTGCATTTGGGCTCAAGAAGGGCTTGCCTGCCCAAAATCATGTCCATTTTACCCAGCTGTATGAGCTGCTCTAGTAAATGCTATTACCTTCCTCTACAAACCCGGCCATTAACAACTGCATGGTGATAGATGCAAGCAAAAATTAATTCTAAGCTTAGGGAGTTATCTGAGTGTTGAAATTGCTGTATCTCTTTTGAGCTGACTACAGCGCAGCAGAGGTTATGGTAGGAAAGTATGTCACTGCTGTTCTGCTCTCATGGTAGGCAAGTTTTGAAAAAAGCCACACCCTTTGTTGAGGGTTTATGTTTTATCCAGGTGCAAATACTTTCTGCAGCTGAAATTCATAGTGCATTTCTACAGCTTAGCCAAAACACTTTTGCTTTCACAACTTGGTGTACACTTACTTTTTAATTAAAAAGACTGCGACAGTTTGGAAGACTTCATTTTATTAGGAAATGCTGTAGTTGCTGCAGTTTCAAGAGTGCATAAGAACTCTGCAACTGAAGAAGCTAAAAGGAAAAAAAAATTCTTTCTGCCTTTCAGTGTGTTTACTTGGTTAATTATCATATTGTGATCATATTGTGTAAAATCCTATTTCTCCTGTAGTCAGTTTCTCTCTTAAAGGAAGGATTCTTTTAAGCTCCAGCAGTGAAGTGGAAGTTGCGTATAGGTCTTTTAAAGAATATGCATTATGGCTACATGAGTATTTTTAATCTAAAAACAACCAGCATAAAATGTTGTGTTTGGAGGTGTTCCCTGAAGGAAGGAGAACATGGCCATTTGTAGCTGAAATACTTTATTTACACTACTGTTTGTGCATTTCACCCTTTTTTGTTAACGCTCCTGGGGCTTTGTTTTGATCAAACAAATTCAGGTCATGGACAAATTTCTCTGTGTGTCTCACAAGCAGGTATTTAGCTCATTCAGTTAGGTGGATGCTTAGGAGTTGCAAAACCATTTGCATGAATTACATTGTTCTGGTGTGCATGAATGTGTTTTAGCAGATTTTTCATTTGCATTTGTGTGGAGCGTAGATAATTTTGCTTGAGTCTAGGTGTGGGAGAGGTATCAGTGTGGTGGCCTGAATTGTCTATATTACTGTTTTTCTTAGGCCTACATGGATACATTGCAAACTCAGTGGAGCTGGATTCTTCAAATCACCAAATGTATTGATGTTCATCTGAAGGAGAATGCAGCTTACTTTCAGGTGAGTAGTGATGTGGAGAATTCACTACTTTTAAAAAAGTGTGAATCCCATCAAAGATATATTTATTGTTCATACTGTTGCCATGTTATAAATGCTACCATTGTGCCAGAGGTGAATTGGAATTTTTCATTAAAGGAGTCCATCATTTTTAAGAGCTATGCACAGCCAAATTCACAACTTTTCTCCCATAGTTCTTTGAAGAGGCCCAAGCCACAGAGTGCTACCTGAAAAACTTACAAGACTCTATCAGAAAGAAGTTCATCTGTGATAAGAGCATGTCACTGCAGACTTTACTGGAGCAGATCAAAGAGCTGGAGGTACTGTCACACTCTCCTGACAGGTTGTTCTGCTTTTCTGGGAAATCAGCTGCCCTCTTTAGATACCAAATGTAAACCCAAGTGCAATGCAGTGTTTAAACACAGTACTGTATGAACTTGAGACCATTATACTTTTAAGTCTGGAATGAGTCCAACAAATTCCCAAGTTTCTGACACGCTAACAAATGAAAAAAAAGGAATATTTTTATTCTTAGGTGGTGAAATAGATTTTGCCTCGAAGGATAATAGATTTTGCATTTGATAAATGATTCATCATGTCACTCTTATCACCGTAGTCTCTTTGAAAGGACAGAAATCAGCTTTTTTAGCTGTTTTCTTATCATAAATTAAGCACTACTAAGTCCCAAACTGGAGAAAAAATGGTCTGTGGTATAAAAGGCCAATTGATGAAGTCAGGTTTGAAAGTGTAATTGTTCCCTTTTTTTGTTAGCATTCGTTTTGTTAGATTCTTTCAATTTATGCCTGTGTTTCTTAAACACCACTTTAACCACATTGAAGGTATGAAAAACCTGCTATGCAAATTTTGCCAACTTTGCATCTTGTCAGAGCTGAAAGATACTTTGTTAGGTGTTTCTCTGCTCTTCTTAAAACTGCAGTTTTACGCTGTAGGCCAAAGACTCATCCCATTGGATCTAAAGTAAGCTTTGCCTACTATAAGCTCCAGATGTGTCCTTCTCTTAATAAAACAGTGGGAACTAGATGCTTTTTATTTTTAGAATAAATTTGTAACATATAATTAATCTTTGCAGAATGAACGAGAGAGAATTCTTGAGTACAAGAGGCAAGTGCAGAGTTTGGTGAATAAATCCAGGAAGATTGTGCAGCTGAAGCCCCGTAACCCAGACTATCGAAGTAACAAGCCCATTATCCTCAAGGCTCTGTGTGACTACAAACAGGATCTGGTATTGTATCCCTTTCTGGCTGTGAATGAACATCGTGTAAACTAGAACATTGCAAATTACTTAGTAAGCAAACCATTGAGCTGATAGGTGTAACCCCTTCATCTGCTTTTGGTCAGCTTGAATTTCTTTGAAGAAGCAGCTCTGCCTTTCTTGCCATTATGAACAAAAAAGTAGGTTCTTATTGCTTAATAAATCCAGTCAAAATTACTATTATTAATCTATTAAATAGCATTAATATTCATATTTCAAAGTAGAACTTAAAAGTCATGTTGATAATAGGATTAAAATTGTTGTACAGATGCCTTTCAGCATCCACACCTTTTTTTGCCACCTTTCCAGTGCCTCTCTGGATCCTTAGGTGAACAATTCATCTAACAAAAGTGAGGCATATACAGTTATTCACTGGTATTCCCATTTCTTTTCTGGATGGGCTATGAAGTGAATGGTGATGTTTTTTCTTCCTCCTCAGTACTGAGGCTGCTTGGGTTTATTTCTGTGTTTTTTCCTTAACAGTAAACTTAGATGTGCTTTCTACTTATGTGTTTTCTCCTGCACCATGGCCACACCTGTGGCTGCCTGGTGTCAGGATTTCTGGCAATTGGAGCTGGTGAATCTGGCTCTGCCGCACTCACTCCCAGCCCCTTTGCAAATATGGATGCAGCACTAAATATCCTCATGCCTTCAGCTCAGTGGCTTAAAGCCGTGCATGGTTGCACAGCTTACCAGGCCACGTGTCCACATTCCGTCTTTGTCAGGGCAAGCCCCACGTCTGATGATCTGCCAGACTGGCAACTTCTCAGAGTGTTCCCTGGCTCACTCTTGGGCTTTTTTGGGTTTTCTTCACGTGGAAACCAGATTCAGGGAGAAGGAGTTGATCTGTACTGATCTATTGCCCCAGTATGAAGCTGAGATGCCTACCCAGACCTGGCAGCTGGGAAGCACTCCTGCTTCTGTGATCTAGGTGCATCTTCCTTGTCGTCTCTCCTGGAAGCCCCATCTTACTTAACTAAGGAAAAACACTGTTCTGCATCCCTTACAGAAAACGGTGCGCAAAGGAGATGAATGTATCCTGAAGGACAACAACGAGCGCAGCAAGTGGCTGGTGACCGGCCCCGGAGGAGTGGATATGCTGGTGCCATCTGTCAGTCTTATCATCCCACCCCCCAACCCATTGGCAGTGGATCTTGCTACCAAGTGAGTTGCTGCCTGAGTTTGGACACTTGCCATTGGGATTAGGGTTCACTCAAAATAGCAACCAGTCACAATATATGTTCTGTGCCTTGATCAGAGTGTGCACGCCCTGCCCCTAAAGGTGGGGGATTAAGGACTAGAGCCTTGACTTGAGGAAACTCACATAAGTGAAACTTGCTGGGATCTAGGTTGGGGCCTACAAATGTTTAAAGGTTAATGTCTGCGAGGTTTTTCTCATCTGTACTAATGAAAGTCGTGTATAAATTAATTTCCAAGATTTTTTCAAGGTGATAACGAGCCTTAACACACTCCACATCTGGTGGCTGTTTCTTGGGATGTTTTGTAGCTGTGCTACAAGGACAGATGCATTTTCATCATGCTTTTTTTTCTCATGCCAGAATTGAGCAATATTATGAAGCTATTTTAGCTTTGTGGAACCAGCTGTATATCAACATGAAGAGCCTGGTGTCCTGGCATTACTGCATGATTGACATTGAGAAAATCAGAGCCATGACTATTGCCAAGGTGAGACACCAGCTGGCCTTGCCAGCAGATCAGAGACATCATGACCTGATGTCTGCTGTCCCAAGCAGACCCTGCAGTATCCTGTGCAGATGTATGTTCTACAAACCTTCCATTTGCTAGGTTGCACAAACACTTGCATATATGGAAGTTGTAATTTTATTAAAGGAGAAACAAAATGCTTTCCTACTCAGACACAATACAGATAAGCAGGAAAATTAGCTAAGGGAATTGATTACATATTACTGTACTTGTTCCCGCTGTACAAGGGCATGGATAAACAGAGTAAGAGGTAGACTTTTAAACTGCTCTTCAGGTATGAAATGATGGTAACAAGGATAGATCAACTCAGATGGTACTCGTAGCACCATTCTTTTAGAGGTAGTCTACTTAGAATTTATTCTAAAGTGTGATTACTTTAGGTTTTTTATAGGTTTATTAGTTTGTTCCTTGATGATTAAGTAGTCATAAAACTTCCCCAATTGCTTTTCTTTTTCCTTTTATTTCAAAATTCCCTCCTTTCTTATTTCAGCTGAAAACAATGCGAAAGGAAGATTACCAAAAAATAATAACTGACCTGGAGATCCATTATCAAGAATTCCTCAGGAACAGCCAAGGCTCAGAGATGTTTGGTGATGAAGACAAACGAAAGATGCAGACTCAGTTCACTGATGCTCAGAAGCACTACCAAACCTTGATCATACAACTGCCTAATCAACCACGACAGCCACAAACAGGTTTGTTGTCGTCCTGGCTTTCGTAGGGTTTGGATTGCTGGGGTTTCCTTGTTCCAGAGGTGGTGGATGGTACATTCTTTTTATGTGAAAATGTTCTCTTCAACATATGAATGGGAATATGTTCAAGAAATGTTCTGCTGTCTCCTAACATAACAAAACTGGCCGTACACAGGGGAAGATTTTGTTCTTCCTTCCTTTGGTGGGAATCTGGGAATAGTGCTCCAAAATTCATGGAACTTGCTGGGAGAATGACAGGAATTTAGTCCATCTGGTACGTTTTCTGTTATTAGGAAGCAAAACCTTACTGCTGCATTTTAGGAAGCAAGTTTATATTTTTGTGAGGGAGAGATTTCATTCCCTGAAACAGCTGCCTAAGAGCCCAGATCTTCTACCTGTTCTCACTTCTACAGATCAGCTCAGTGCTTGGATCCCTTGGGGACTGCCTTGGCTTCCTACATGTTCCTGCTCAGTTCTCTGGCAGTTGATGCTTACCCAATTCATTTTACAGTGGTCCCAACTGAGAGCTGTCCCGTGGGTTCCTCAAATACCATTATCGTTAATGAGAGAAACCGAGAGCATGAGAAGCAGGAGGCCTGGCTGCTGATGGAGCTGCAGAAACTCCGGCGTCAGATTGAAGCTTCTGAGATTCAGATGGTTCAAAGAGCTCCTCTTGGAGTGGATCAAGGGGCTGTGCATGACTTTTCAGCCAGAATAAAGGACTTAGAGGTAACTGTGGGTGTTTGTCTTTGAGCATCTCAGGCTCAGTATGACTCTGTGCTGTAGTTCTGTTTATGGTCAGCTGGGAAAGACACATGTCCTGTGCAGAAAATTCTCAGCTGAAAGCTAACCATAATGATTTGGATTAGAATTTACCTTCCAAGTAGAATAAGTTGACTCTTGAATTTTAGAAATAAATTCTGCCAGGCAAGGAATACAGAAAGACTGATATCAGGTGGCTGTGAGTTCATCCAGAGTAAAGTGCCATTAAAATCCTTTTCCAAGGACTTCACTTAGCTACCTACATGTGAAAGTGATTTCTGTGGGATACAGACCAGATACACAAGACTTGTTATCCCTCTCCTAGCTCTTTAGATTTCTAGGAGACCATGGAGAGAAGATTGGTACAAAAAGATAACAGGCTCAGCATATGAGAAATTCCCATGGGGCAATGAAATTGGAAAGGTCTTAAAGCAGAAGGACCTTGGCATGTCAGAGCTGAGTTTTGGAGTGCAGATGCTCAAAAAGACATGTGGCCTATTGTGGACAAAAAAGAAACTTCTCAGTGGTGCTTGCCTTGAAGAAAGCAAGCTCAGCCACTTCTTCAGTCAAGCTGGTTATGTAAGAGCAGACTGCTTGGATAAGGAGACCAATTCCATATGAATTTAGAATAGAATGATCATTCAGCCAACCAAAAATGTGTGAACCAGGCATTCTCTTTTTCCTTAGGGTGTGCAGAACGACTCTCAAATAATGGCTGAAACCCTCAATAAGCATAAGGACTTGCTGCCTAACTTCAGAGGCTGTGAGAAGTATGTGTACTTGCAATCAGAAATAAATGCCCTCTTTCAAAAACTGGAAAACATTAATGGTGTTTCTGCTGGCTACTTAGACAGGTAAGTAAATTGAGGCTATAGCAAAAATATTCACTTTCTCCCATAATTCTTAGTCCAGAAAGCTGGCTTTTGTTACCAGTAGTGTAAAATTACACCTTTTTCTCTGCAAATTGTGTACATGTTGATGGAAACAGACACTTACGTGAATTTCTTCTCTTTTCTGAAACACTTTAAAAAAAAAGAAAATGTGAAGCTTGGGTATCACAGAAATTTCTTGTGTTATGTATTCTCTTTCGCCAGTCATCTGCAATTAATTAAAAGTATCACCGTTACTTCCTTGATCCATAATGGATTTGCCTTGTATCATTTATTTTAGCTTGAATGCACTGAGGTGTCTGCTCCAGGTTATTCTGCAAGCAGAAGATGTGATCAGAGTTTTTGAAGTCAGACTGTCTGAAGAGGAGACTGTTCCTTTGGATCTTGATAAAGTGGAGGCTTATCGGGCTTGTCTGAAGGTGAGGGGCCAAAACCCAAGGACACAGCAAAACAAAATTGGTAGCTGCCAGCGCTGAGCTGGGGAAACCCTTCCAAAACCACAGGAGATGGAAATCCTGATCCTGTTGTATTCTATGTATAGACATACAATGTTTTGTAAATCAGGCACAGTGTTGCTGGCTGGTCAAGGGAGGGGATTGTCCTGCTCTGCTCTGTGCTGGTGCAGCCTCCCCTTGAGTCTTGTATGCACTTTTGGGTGCCACAAGATAAAAAATATATAGTTATTAGATGGCATCCAAAGGAGGGCTGTGAGAATGGTGAAGGCTTTGAGGCAAAGCTGTAGGAGGAGAGCAACTGAGGTCACTTGGTCTGTTCAGCCTGGAAAAGAGAAGACTGAGGGGAGACCTCATTGCAGTTTACAGCTCCTTCACAAGGGGAAGTGGAGGGGCAGACAGTGATCTCTCCTCTGTGGTGACCAGTGACAGGACCCAAGGGAACAGGAAGGAGCTGTGTCACGGGAAGTTTAGGTTGGATATCAGGAAAAGGTTCTTGATCCAGAAGTGGGCTGGGGACTGGAACAGGCTCCCCAGGGCAGTGGTCACAGCACCAAGACTGACAGTGTTCAAGAAGTGTTTGGACAGTGCTCTCAGGCTCTCAGGTAGTGTGACTCTTGGGTTGTCCTGTGCAGGGCCAGGAGTTGGATTCAATGATCCTTGTGGGTCATTTCCAGCTCAGGAAACTGTGATTCTATGAAATTATTGAAAGTAATATACAGGTTATTACTTCTTCCACCCCCTGGTTGTTGCTGCCCCCACTGCAAGGGCAGCTGCATGGAAGGTTTCTGTAACCCATTTCTGTACACTATTATCTGTGTTTATTTATATCACTAGTGCATGTAGATTTGAAGGCAGTATCTCCTTTCTTGCATAGAGCCATGTTAATTGCCCTTGTCCTCTAGGTGTAACAAGTAAATTTGAGCATTATTGAGTGTCCTGGTTTTGCTACAGAGTCTATGTCAAATCTTAGAGTCAAAAGTATCCAACCTGTACAAGGGGAAAAGGGAAATAACTGCTTTGCTGAGCACAAAGTTGTCTTGCAGATCCAGTCTTTTATCCACCTTTATCTGCTGGTCCTTTTGTGCACTGAATGCATTTGGGAGAATAAGAACTCTTTCATTATTTTCTGTTCTTCCCTTTAGTAGGGAAAAAGTGTGTAGGTGGTGCAAATGGAGCACAACCCAGTTACCTCTTCGTCATGTCAAATGAGACCTGCAGTTCAGTTGCTGGGGTTTGTTCTTACCTGGTGTAAATTTGACCTACACAAAAAAAAAACCAAACCAA
>WAAE01032781.1:0-14847 GCA_013400495.1 Nicator chloris | reverse complement strand
CTGACCTTGGGCACTTCCAGGGAGGAGGCATCCGCAACTGGGCAACCTGTTCCAGTATCTCATCACCCTCACAGAAAAGAATTTATTCCTAATACATGGTCTAAACCTACTCTCTTTCAGTGTAGTGCATATTATAGAGAATAAAAACTTCAGCTTATTTACGTTCTCAGTTACATGGTAGATGGCAGTCTGATAAATCAAACTAGAAGGCTCAAACTTACAGCTTCTCAGAAGACAGTCCTCACTTGAACATGGTGGTATATTACAAAATTCTGGGCTATAAAATGACATTGGTGCTGAAAAATGCAGAGACTCTACTTTCTGGATGAATCCAAGGCTAATACAAGACACTAAACTAGACACACCAGGGCTCTATGAAGACTCTCAAAGAAATTGCCTGCTCACAGTTTCCTTGTGAAATCGTATAAATTAGTGTCATGGGATAATGTCTGAATACCCAGCTGTGTATACTCATTGTTTCTCCAAATGCATACTTAATTCTTTAATTGTGATAAAAGTCACAGAAATTACAGTAAACTCTAAATTAGCCTTAAGTATAAGTCAGTAAAAGATAGCATTAAGTTCTGGCAAAACAGTTTATTTGAAAATGGACTTCTGTATTGAAGATCTGTGTTCTGTAAAATGCTGTAACAAATGCTTATGTTGTGTGTGCACTTGCACATATATGCCCACAACTCTGCCATCTTCTTACCTGCAGACACAACAGCACAGACCCCCCAGTGCTTTCCCATCTGCACACACACCTTTGCACCTTCCTGTGATACCCACAGCTATACATGCACACTTAATTTCTGGGCACAGCACTACACTCCCCTAGCTGGACACAGGCCTCTGACATCACCCCCACACTCACTCCTCATACGTGCAGCTACACATCTGTGCACAGCAACCCCCTCACGCACTCACACAAATCCCCAAATAAATCTGCAGTCTCACCTACAGACATGTAGCTGTGCATATCTCCGCTGCCACATGAACCTCCACGCAGTGTTACAGACATGTATCCCCCTAAAGCCACACATATGTGCACACACACAGCTACAAACACCCACCCATCTGTACTGTCTCCTACACATAAACACACACTGCCTGCCCAGCTTTGTGAATTCATAAAAAAACCCCAACCAAAACATGTGTGAGCATCCCACCACACACCTGTGTGTGAGTGCACATGCAAAGACACACAAACGTCTACGAATTCTGTGAGCTGGGCTTGGATTTAGACAAGCACAGGCTTTACATTTCACATGTAGAGAGCAGTGTGTTATGCTACAGCTATGTCTGTATGTCAGTGGGTTCACTGCCTTTGATGTTTGATGCAGCTTTTACTTATAAACAAGTACTCTATAAATATTTGGTGGGCATTAAGGAAAAAAAAATCCATCTTCTGTCTTGGTTTTGGGGGACAGCTTTAGCTGAAAACAAGAGCTTTGGTGTTCTTCACCAGAGTGAGGGGACAAGTCTGTGATTACATGCAAAGCACACCCTTAGGTGATGCCATACAGAAACACCCCAGGCAGCCCTGACGGCCGTGGGTGGCAGAAGCCTTTCAGCTGCTTTCCCTGCCCTCTGCCAAAGTGAGTGATGCCGTGCTGGGTTGTGTGATTTTTATACTGCCCACTGTGTTGTGTTATCTCACAGGCATGTCTTTGATCACCCAGTGAACTAAACCACTGAATTGAAATGTTCCCTGTACTGTGGGGGGAATCACAAGCGCTTTTCTGTTAAGGTTAGAGCAGAGCCATGCTTAAATCCTTTCTGATAAGAGACAGTAATCAAGAGTGTTCATCATCATACATAAAGAGACAGACAAAAGTTTTACAATCGACATTGGAAAAAGAGAACAGGATACAGTGAACTGACCTAGCTGAGGGATTTCAGTAAAATTTTGGTGGTTATCTTTGAATAACTTATTTTTACATTACAGAAAAATATAGTTAGCTGCCCAGAGGACTGTGTAATTTAAAAGATAAGTATTTATATCTTGAACACAAGTCCAGAAATTTTCGCTGCTCCTTCACAGGTGCAAACGAAGACTGGAAAGCAGCAATCCTTACCTTTTCTTGCCTTCTTTGCAAGTTAGGCAGAATAATAAGTCCATGTATTCTGAAGATCCTGAATGCTGTAGCTTCCTTCTCCCAGTTCTCTGTAGTGCACCCACCTATTTTAGGGGAGAAAGAGGAATTAAAGTGTTTCTTCAGTTCTCTGTGGTGTCTTACAGATGGTAGTTGCCTTTTAGAGGAGACAAGCCCATAACTCACTGTAGACTTTTCATTGAGAAAATGAAAAGAACATGGAAAACTCGAGAAATATCCAGGATGTGTTCACATAAGGAGTATCCATGTGAGGAGGATGAAGGGAATTTTCAAATTAAGAAATCTACTTTTTTCTTCAAGCAAAGAACTGTTCTTTATGAAACAGATACAACTCAAAAGGCAACCTTTCTTCCATACTTTCTGTCCAGTTATGTGTGGCTTTTGCCAGCAACACAATTGCCTTCTTTAGGATTGCTTATGCTTTTAATTTTTGCTGGGATAGTTGGAAGCTATTAATATGCTGTTAAATTTAGCATCTGTTGTTATGGTGTGCAGAAATGGCCATTTTGTGTGCAGTTGTTCTCTTTTACTGCTGTTTTTTTCTTGCTGCTAGATTTTGGACCTCGTTATGCTATACAGATGCAAACATGAATGCAAATAAAAGTACAAAAATTTATTAGAAGAATTTAGGTCCCAATTCTTCAAAAAATTGCTATTTTAGCTTTGCATTGTGAACAGATACTGCAGGAGAAAGGCCTCATTATGGGGAGTACACAGGAAATTATAAGAAGCAATTTATAGTTAAAAAAGTTATTTAAACCCAGTTCTAAAAATTATTCTTCTTTTCAGTTCCTGTCCTGTTCTGTCACCAAAAGAAGAATAAAATTGCTTATGAATATGAGCTTTATTTCTAAAGCCAAAGTGTGACTGAAATTTTTGTTTAAGTCTTTTGCTTTTCTTTCAAAAAATAATTTTCTTGGTTCAAAATTATGATGTATTTGATG
The DNA here is from genome assembly GCA_013400495.1 of Nicator chloris. NCBI lineage: Eukaryota > Metazoa > Chordata > Aves > Passeriformes > Pycnonotidae > Nicator > Nicator chloris. Next base: position 11,786 of record WAAE01032781.1, on the reverse strand, counting down.
ATTTGCAAAGAAAGAAGTGAGATTAGGAAAGAGTGCTTGTATTCTTTTCCACTCTTAATTTGCTTGAAGCTATATATATTTATTTAGAGGGACTTTCTAAGTTTTAGTGTTTGTTTTTTGGACACCTGATTATATATGGAATATCTAGCTCAGGGACCAGGAAAAACTGGAGAACAGATATTGGGGGAAGACTAAATAATTCAAATGGGGAAAAAATCATATTTCTGTTGAATTTTCCCTGTAAATTTGTGTATCGTGAAATAGTTGAAGTGCTCTTCAAAGACATACAAATTCAAATGATTTAAATTATTTGAATGTTCAAATGATTTACCATTGTTATGAACTAATCTTGAGCTGGTTCTCATTTTAAATTTGTGAAATGATACCTCATACAAGCATCAGTCCCAAGGAGAGTTTTACCTTTCTTTTTTCTAGACATCAGCACTTCAGAACTCTGCAGAAAGAATTCAGTTGCTGTAGTACAAATAATAGTTTTGTGCAGGAAGATGTCTTTCCCGTGAAATTCCTTATCTGTTACATCACCTGGGATTTAAGATACCTGGTTCTGTATGAAAAGCAGAAATCTTCTTTCAGTGCCTCTTTATAGTGTGTTCAGGGGATTTATTGGTGATTCCATCTGCTGTGAAATTGTCTTTGACGTCTCCCAGTGTCACAGTTTAACAGTGAGACTCTGTGACTGGAGAGATTATTGAGGAGGGTCAGGTTGTATGAATTTGGCATAAGCCTTGCTGAAGTCAGTAGTCAAGTGTCAATGTACACTATCCAAAATGTGGAATGCATCTCTGTGTCTTATGCTTCCACCTAAGTTCACTGATAAGAAAAGAGAAAGAAAACACAGAAAAGAGCCAGCTGGCATTGACAGCGTATTAGAAGCCCAGAAGGTGCACTGTGTCTTTTTATCTTATCATAGTCCTAGAGGTAAAGTTAATATGAATTGTGTCAAGTGCTGTGCATGGTCCTTCCTTCATACTTCTTTTCTGACTCCATCCTTCTTACTGTTTTCACTTCTTTTTTTATGGTAAGATGCCATGTCAGGGAAGGTTTTAAGAAAGAGTTTTTACGTCTGAATATGATGTAACTGTATTATCTGCTGTGACACAGAGTTTTAGAAGTAGCATTTAATATTTGACAGATGATCTGATGAATTTCTGTTGTGTGTGTTGAGCTCTCTATTGAGAGTGGTGTAAGTCAGAATTTTAAATTCATCTCAAAATGGATAAGCAGAGAGTGAAGCTCAAACTGCTTTGATCTTGTAGGCATCCTTGCTGATTCATGAATGCGGTTCATGGGTTTCACTGGTGAACTTGGCATGTATCCTCAGCTAAACAGAATTAGATAATACATACTAGAAATGAAATGTAAGTTAATTTTAGAGGCAGTTTCTTTGTTTCAGAACCAAGGTAATTTTTTTTTTCCCTGTCAGAAAAGAAACAGAAAATGTACCTTTGTTCTCTGCAGAGTTTGTGTGTGTTGTATAGCAAGACTTAACAAGAGCTTAATCAGAGAATCACAGATTCATTTAGGTTGGAAAAACCCTTTAAGATCATCAAGTACAATTACAAACCTAACCAAAATAAATCCACCGTGACCCTAAGTGCCACATCTACTACATGTCTTTTAAATACTTTTGTGGGTGGTGACCCCTGCACATCCTGTTCCTGTGCCCGTCAACCCTTTCAGTGAGGAAATGTTTTCTAGTATCCAATCTAAACCTCCCCTGGTGCAATTTAAGGCCCTTTCCTCTCATCTGTCACTTGTTACCTGGGAGGAGAGACCAGCTCCCTCCTGTCTACAGCCTCCTTTCAGGCAGTCGTAGATACCCACAAAGTCACCCCTCAGTCTCCTTTTCTCCAGGCTAAACAACCCCAGCTCCACCTAGGATTTGTGCTCCAGCCAGCTTTGTTGCTTTTTGAACACACTCCAGCACCTCTCAAATGAACAAGCACTACCTTAGGAAATTTACTGAATGTTTTTTCCTTCCAAGCAGTTATTTTTCTACTTTCTTTCCTATGCTTTGAGTAGCTGCTCTTAGGCTAACGGTTGTGGACTCTGTTACATAGACTGTTTATAGTGGATACTGGGTTGATGACTGAATTATAGACCTGAGCATCATCTGGATATTCCTCATACCAAGCAAAAATTCTCACCTTGGGTATATTTCCACACTCACTAATCAGAGAAATGATGAACTGCTGTCATAAAATGATGCATCTGAGCAACCTTCAGCTGGGAGGAATATATGAATGTGATGACTCCTCTGTGTAATACAAAATATGTGTATATATATATATATATGTATATACATCTTATTACAGAAAACGGTTTTCTTGCAAGAATGGTTGTTCCATCCACTCTTGGGAAGTCTTTTAGGTGTACAGCAATATCCTGACACAGTTGCTTGCTGCAGAAATCAGATCAGAGCTGTATAGATGGGAATGTCAGTGCTTAACTTAACAACCAGCAGGCTTTTACAGATATCAGTAAGAATCTGAGATTACAAATGCAGGATGCCTCTAACCACGAGTTTCTGTAGTGAGTCTGACTTTTACTAAAGTTGCCTGTTGTCAAAGTGTGAGAAGATCTGGAGCAGTATAGTCCAGTTTTGCAACAGCAAACCCAGTCACATTAATGTCAATAGCATCTAATAAAAAGAAACTAAAAATCCTCACATTTCCTGAGGCTCTGTTCAAATCCTTTGAAACATTTGATTATTATCCTAGTTAATTTCTAAGTATTTCTCTTCGGTAGTATTGTTACTATGGTCATCAGATCAGATTACAACTGTTTCCTGACTAGAGCTTCTGACATCTCTTATGGCTAATCTACTGTCCTTTTCAGTGGTCTAAAATAAGGCCTAATTTTCTTCCTTAAATCCTTGTAATTTCTCTTCACAGCCCTCTTTCTCCTCCCAGTCTCCTCAGTTTTGTCTTTCTTTCCTGATGCTCCTCTGCATCACATTCCAGATATATTGTTACATTATCTTTTTACAAGATGCTGAGTTTTAAAATTATAGTGTTTTAACCTTTTTCTGAGTCCATTAAGAGTCTTTAAAGAATAGATCGATTATTCTCTTCACCTTAAAATCTCTTCACACACTAGAGATACTCTTTTTTCTTTCTGTCTTTATTGTCATGTCTCTGGAATGTATTATATTACTGCTGTGGTGGTTTTCTTTCCCACACAAGTATACTTCTTTATATATTTTTGTCCTTGTGCTTGAAAAAGTCTCATTTCACTTTGCCTAGTTATTCTATATGTAAACCCTCTCGAAACATACAGTTAATTTATTAATTCCTTTGACAGTTGAGTCTCCTTTGGGTCTCTCCATCTTTTCTCAGAAGATACTTGTGTAGCCTATCTGTTGTCTGCTATTAAATCCTAAATTCCTTAGGTTAAGACTGTAATTTGTCTTCCTTCTACAAATAGTCTTCCTACCCAAGGCTAATTTTCCCCTGTTCTCATTTGCAATAAAAAGCTTTATGTTGCAAACAATTAAAAAATTGTAGTGACAACTGAGGCAAGATAGTGTCAGATGTGTATCCGAGGAGGGCTTGGTTTAAAGAAATTCCTTCTTCTATATGAGGGTGGCTTCCCAGGGGTAGTCTGTGTTACCAGGCTGAATAATGCAGAAGGGCTTGGAAGTAAACTAAGCTAAATAAAGGCCTCCAAGTGTTAGTTTGAGAAGGCTGGTGTTTGCTTGAATTGTGTGTTAGACATTAATCTCCCAAGTGTCTGTTATGTCTTTGTGTCACTTCAAGAATCAGTTGTTTTGTTGCTTTGTTTTGGTTTTTTTCTGGTGCTATGTCGTTGTAAACACAGTTGTTATAAATCAGGTCAATTCCGTCATTTCACACAGGTTTGACATAAAGATATTCTGATCCATTTGATTTAGTTAATCTCTGGACTACTTCTAATAGTGTTCTCAGTTCTGAATAAATTGTTAATGAGGCATGCTTTCACATGTTTTTCTGCAGCTGTATTAAGCTGTAGGAAGTATTCCTTTCCAGAGGTGGACTTGGACATCTGCTTCATCTGTGAGCAGTCATAAGTAGAGACCTGAAGAGCCATGAGAGTGGAAAGCTCACTCTGTCCTATTTCCCCTGCTGAAGACACTGGAAATTGTTGAAAGGTCTCTAATTATGCTTGTTTGCTTGGGGTTTTTTGCTCAGACTGTGAAGGTAGGCATTGCTACCCTGGAATTATTTTAGAAGGTGATCCTGATATATATAAAAGGCTAGGTGAAAAATTGTTTTTCTGATAGATAGTTATTGACACATTTAGATTCAGATGTCCAAATCTTGTTTTTCTTCGTAGAAGTTCATTTGAGCTGTTTCCCCCTCTGCTGCTCTTGCTTAGACATAGCCATGCATATTTTCCAAGCTGTACTTTGGAGATTATTTCTGTTATCCATCACTCTTCTTGCAACTGTTCTGGCAGTTCTGCCCAAAATAATTCTGCTCCAAAAGGTCTGTCTAATAAAGACATGTCCAGACTCTTAGGATGTTGACTCCTGCCACATAGGTGGTTGGTTGAACACCGATATGTCAGAGGCTGTGAGTAGGAGGGGGCAGCAGTGGTGGAATATCACTCCTGGGGGGCCCATGGGTGGGCCACATGGGGCAGGACACCCCCAGAAGACTTCAGCCCACAGCCAACCAGAACAACCCATGATGAGGCAGGGGCACTGAGGAACAGAAGGGTAGAAACTATAATGGGAAGCTGAAACAAACTGTTCAGCATCTGGCAGCAGAAGTCCTAAGAACAAAGAAGCAGACTAAATCTGTCATGTGCACCCCTTCAACCCCTTATACTGCCTTTTGCTTCACTAGACCCATGTGAATGGGTTGAACTTAATCTCTGGTCTAAGTCAGGTAAGTTAAGACTGCAGAAGGAAGAAGTTACTTCTTTATGCAAGTGTAGTAGTTTATGTTCTTTTTCTCAGTGTTCAAAACAGTGATCAGAGATTTGTGTTGCATGGCAATTAATTAATTAAAGTACAATTCCTCAACTGCAGACAGTTTTGCCTGTAACAGAATTTTATTCTGAAAAAAAAACAGTATTTTTTTTCTCCAAGTGAAGAAGTCATTGTACAGGTAGAACAATAAATGAGATGTGGCTGTGTAGCACAATTTCTTTTTTATTCTAGCTGATGATTACATCATCAGCTTTCAAAACTTTCAAGCAGGGAAGTGTAACTTTACACTCTGTCTTATCTTAGATTTCCTTCATAATTCCTCAAACCTGGACAATTCCTATGAATGCATTAGAAGTATGTAGCTTAATATTGAGGTGCTTTGCTTTTGGGTGCGGGACAAGGGCATAGCTTAATTTTAGTATTCACTCTCTTTTTTAGTGGTGTGGGGAATACCGGCACCATGTCCCACCACCTTTCTGCCAAGGGTGCTGCATGGTGTACTGCAGCTGTACTTCTTAGGTAACTCTGTTTTGGGAGGAACCAACTTCCTTCTCTTCATTTAAGCGCCGTGGCACATTGCAATACGTTTGCCGGTTACAGCGCTGGTTTTGCATTGTAAATCAGGAAGACTCTTCTGCAGTAATGTACAAGGGTTTTACTTACAAGAAAGTAAGCGACTTTGACAGAAAAAAAAGTATGTGCTAGTGTTAATGAAGTGTAGGAAAATCGAATCTGCTAGTGGTTTCATTCATAGTGTAGATCTGATTTTGATTTGTATGGAGATGTCCTGAAGTAAGTATAAGGAGAAATAAAACGGGAGGATGGTGAACTACGCGATATGTTTTTGTAACTTTCTTGTTTGTCTGCTCGTCCTCCCAAACCAGCATGTTGGGTATGGTAAAATGTAGGACCAACTCTTAATCATAGCAGCATTAGCTAAGGCCTAAACTTAGTGTTTGAATCCTCCTGTTTTAGCCCACCCATAAACAGAGAAGTTGTTGCCAGCAGACATAAGGCAGAGCAGCATTCTTGGGTTGAACTGGAAAAGCAATCATTTCCTGGCAGAGAACAAACTTGGGCAAGTTATAAAGTGGTTTCACTTGAACAGAGCCTGTGCTATCAACTTTTATTAGGGTACTGTTTATCTTGGGCCTTGTGGGAGTAAAGGGAAATGGAAATTTTAGGTAAAAGCTTATGCCGCATCTAAAGGTTTTGCCTTTATGAAGTATGGGACTGGGGTATGTTTCATTACGTTTTGAAATCTCTTTCTTGTCAATTCAGAAATTGCCTCTTGACAAAAAAAATGTGTTAAAAATGTAGAAAATAAAGAAGAGTAAATCAATTTCAGAAGCCCACTGCTGCTTTGATAGATGGGCTTAAGAATTATGTGATGCATTTCTCTGAAAGGTAAGCTGCATGCTTTTAGAAAGAGAAAAATAACTTTTGGGCCTGTGTACAGATGTTATTACAGCACTAAAACCCATGACCTATGTGCTCTAGAGCAGTGCTTGCTGTGGTCTGGCTGAGGAAAACAATGGTGCTTGAGATTCACAGAATCTAACCCTTTTTCTTTAGCCTCTTCACCCCCAGGCCCAAAAGTCATTAGATACAGACAAGGCTTTTTATCATCAGATGTGCTACACCAGGAATGCTGGAATCAGCTACTGAACTCAGCCAGACTGAGCTGTGACTTTTCAGGTAAGTGGTTGGTTGTCTCCGGGTGACACACCCCAGAGCACCTGCGCTACAAGCATGGAGCAGAGCCGCCCAAGCTGGTCTTGCCCCGAATTAGCCTACATGCAGCACGTGTTTAGGTTTGATGGTACAGTTAAGCTGGTGTAATATTGCTGCTGCTAGAAGGGGCAGTCACAATCCCTCTGACCCCAGCTGTTTTGCTCTGGTGCTGTTTTCAGAGCAGCATTTTCTAGAGTCTCAAATGAAACAGGACCCTGTGGCTGGGGTGACACACCCATCACCTCCTCAGTCAGGCAGGATCTATCTGGGGAATATCCTGCTTGGGTCAGTCCACATCTGCAGGATGAAGTGTGAAGCATATTGCTGGCTTCTTATTTCCTCCTCATTCTGGCATTAATCATTCTGGTTCTTGGTGGTCATACTCTGTACTGTCTCAGGAACTCCTTTTTCACAGCCAATAAGTTGTAACAGGGATCAGCTGGAAGGGAAAGAGCAGAAGTCCAAATTCTTTATGAGCTGTTGAACCCAAGGGGAAAAAAGCAAGTTTCCTAGCACTATAAGGAACCTTTTGCATCACTGAGCAGTTTTCTGCTCTTGAAGGCCCTGTGCCATATAGTCCCTTCCTTAAACTTATCAAAGTCAGTATGAAAACCAGCTAGTGTTTTCTTGCCTCTGCAACTCCCATTGGAAAGGCTCTCCTAGGTTTTGATTACTTTAACAGGTAGGAATCTTCACTTTTGAGCAGAAGTTTATCTACTCCTCATTTTATCTTTTTATTTTTGTGCAAGTAGTTATTTTTCATCCTGTGCTTATTTTCCCTGAGCTTTCCATGAAGACCAGACATGAGTTCTCTATGGTTTTGTTTTGCTGTAGGAAACAAGCAAACCTGGTTTTGATATATGCAGTAAGTACTGTCTCTCAGTTCCTTTTTCTGCATCTTTTCCAAGGATCTGTACAGAGCTTCTAGTTGTTCTGCAGTGTTTGAGTGTCTCACCTGATACCTTTAAGAATTTTATTTTCCTGCTTCACATCAGTATTACCACAGCGTTCAGACCAGTCCTTAACTAGATTTAATGACGAGCTCCCAATAAACTGTTAAATTTTATGTAATTCCCTAATACATTGATCTCATGATTTTGATACTGATTCATCCTATTCTTCTGATCCAGACCTCCAGGTCATTCTTCTTAGGTATTTTGTGTTTCCATCACTGTGCATTGTGATTAAGTGATTTCAGCATCAAACTTATGACATTTCCTCCAGCTTTATCACTAAAAATATTAAGCAAAGTTGGACCAAGCACCAGTCAGTGTTGGATCTCTCTAATGGTCTCCTGCCAGTCATTTTGTCAGTCACTTATTGCCATATATTTTTCAGTTTCCTCTTGTAGTACCTATCATTCATCTGACACTGAATATAAAGTTCCATATGTAAAATGTTGTACTTAAGCAAAGCTAGGATATTGTCTATGAAATATAGTGCTTTTATGAGAAAAGGGTACCTGGTAAAACGGATAGAGTGGTTATAGATCCTGTTATAATTTGTTTTGTTTGCAATTGATCTGCATATGAATTATTCTTTCCTTAAAAATCTGTTCTGAAGTCTTGCCTGTTAATGAAACCCAAGCCTGGAAATTCCTTGATCATATTTTGGTTACTTCTGGCTGTTTACACCCTAAATCCTAGCTGTATAAGACACAGCCCTCTGAATTACTTCTTATGCATACCTGATTGCTCCTCTCTCCCCTTTTCTCATTCGTATTAAGACTTGCTTTCTCTTCTCTACTTGCTGTTTTTTATTTATTAGTGCTCTACTCTTATCTGCTAGATTTACCTTTTATTGTGTAATAGCTATAGAAATTACAGATATGTCTCAACCTTACCCCCCTTGCTTAGTGTAAAGCTCCTCTTGTCAGTCATGCCAGCCTTACATAGAGAAGACTATCCCCAGGTTGAGCTGAGCCTCTTGTTCTGCTTATGTTTATGTAGCACGTAGCTTTTCATGGCTGCCTTCCTGTAAACAGAAAGATAATCCAAACCATACAAAAAAATGCAACTTCCCTTCCTGTAGTATCCAAGCCTCTATAACAGGGGAATTGCAGAGCCTCTTGCCATTCATCCTGTTCAGAAAATGAAAGGTTGGAGCACCAAAATAAATTTGATCAGAGTAAGGGTTTTGTTGTACTGTGTCACTGTCTTTGTTTTGTCTTTTGAAATAGCCCTTTGAATACTTAGCCTGCTATTTTTTGAATTGCTATTTTCCTTTCCTCATGTCCTTCAGGAAAGGGAAGAAGGTGCCTGGAACGCAGGTAATGCTGGCAAAACTGCAGAGCAGAATTTAAATTTCTGTGTTAAGGTAAATATCATAACAGCAGAGGCAGAATTTTGTAGTGCACGAGTAAGAGTAAGTGCACAAACACTGACAATTTCAGGTTTGCTAAAGTACATTGTCAAAACATGAAACAAGGAGCATAAAGGGAAGCAAAGAAGCTACCTCTGCAGGATCAGCAAGGAAGCCTTTGCAGTATTTTTTACATCCAGATATGTCAGCGGTATGACGTGTTAGGTCTTTGTTAGATGATTCCTCCTGCACGTCATTAGGTTCATTGCCTTTGCCTTCCACATCAGACAGAGAAGGTTTGCAACAAGCACAGGCATATTTTCATGGCACAGTCTACTGAGTAATCACAAAGCCCCTTCCATAATATTCTGTCATCTTTGGGTGGGTGAGTGTATGTCATACCTCTCCTACCTGGCAGGTAAGATATTGCTGTATGCTCTGCTTGGATCAAAACTGAAGGTTTCAGCGGTGAAAAATGGAGTTCTTTAGTTCATGGATATCAGTCTTTCATGTATGTTTGATCAAGCTGATCCTATTTTCTTTTGTATAGGCTATGAGTTCCTGTAGTGCTGTCCTTTATTTTTCAACTTTTTAATTTCTGATTTGGACATCACTGGGTTGGACATCTGACTAAAGCAAGGCTTTTGATCCCACTGCAAGATTTCAAATCAACATTTTTTCAAATTTACTTATAATTGTCTACTTTAAAATTGCTTGAAATTATCTTCCTGATAAATATATCTTTTCAAAGATATATTTTATATATATTTTCAAAGATCCTGTTGAGGAAGTTAAGTGTTCTTGTATGAGTGTGTAATAAAGTTCCCTGAGTCACAGTGGTAGTTCTCAGCTGCAGAAAGTGAAAGGCTTTGTAATGAATGAATAAGAATATAAAAACTTACGGTAGCAGAACTAAAAATCAGTCACTACCTACTACCTACTGTGGGTCTGAAATGGAGAGAGGAAATTGTCCTTGTCTAAGTGAAAGAATGCTCAACAATAAAATTCTGTTACCAATAAAATTGCTAACTTGCACAGTGTGGAGTAAAAAATATTCAGCTTTCTACATAAAGATGATATTTCGTATCTTGGTTATGTTTTCTGGTGGGAGGGGTGAAGCACAGTCAATATGTTCAATTACATTGAGAGTTCGGTGGTTAAGTAGGCTCTGAGCATTGACCTTCATTTGGAAGGCTGTGGAGGAAGGGCCACAGAAGGAATTTTCATGAGGGCACCGTAGCTGAGAGTTTGAGAATCCAGAACAGTATGTTGTAAAGAGTGAAAGGAAAGCAGAAAAAAACTAAAAAACAGTGACGTAAGTGGAGAATATAGTGGCTAGAGAGCTCTGAAAAGAGGAGAGGAATCCAGCATAAGGAATGAGAGGCATGGCAGAAGCGTGAACAGAGTAGCTGCCTTCCTGCCAATGAGGGCATGAGGCAGAAAGGCCACTGGCAACTGGCCACTTCCTAAAAGACAATGTGTGCAGGTGACTTTTCCTTCTGACAGTAAATTTGTGTAACTTCAAGGCACATTTTTAACCTTAAGGCAATGGGAGAAAAATGAAAACCTCTAGATTCTCAGGTCTTTCTCAGACCAGGTTCTGTTTTATTTACTGAAATTAATTAAACCAGTTTGAATTATTGTAGTTTTGGTGTCCTGTCACTGGAAGTACAATCTCTGCCAAAGGTTTACTCCGTCCAACACAATCCACAGACACTTGGATGACAAATTACATATAAATATATAACTATTTTAATGAATCCATGGGAAATAGTGGGGTTTTTTCCAAATCAGTGGGGTGTTTGTTTGTTTGTTTGTTTTTCCCTTGAGGTTTTTGTTCTGTTTTGAAGGTCACGGTTATTAAAAGATGGGGTTTTAAATGAACAAAGTCTTTTCTCAAAGCTGGGGTATTTCTAAGCCATCATATCAGTGATCCCGCTTGCATGAGCTGAAATGACTGGAAGATACTCTGTGGAGAGGAAGGATAGAAATTCTTACACTAACTTTACTGGCAGTGAAAATATACTGCTTTATTCTACTTTTAAAGATATACATGGCTTTATTTGGAATGGAGAATAAAAATAGACCTGATTTCGCCAGTATCTCACTTACACCGATGAGTGTTTCTTTGCACTTCATCACAGCTCAGGACTCACTGGGCAGGCGATGATGTGCAGTTCCAGGCACTCCCTGGCAAGATGTCCTTCACGGGAAGACTGTATACAGTTTCCTAGCTATATCCTTTTCTGGCAGTGCTGTTCTGCACTACAGCCACTGCTTTCTGCTGCCTGTTCCAGTCTCTAGAGATCACATCATCAACTGGTGCAACAGGGTGTGCAGCCGTGTAGTGAGCTGGATTGGAAGACTGATTTGCATTAAAAATAACTTTCTAATCTTTTGCTGTGCTATTTTTAGCCTGGTTAGTTGCCTGACCTAAGTCACAGCATGGCTGGATAAGCTGATACACTGCTGCCATAGTCATACTGAGAAAAAGTGCTCAGGATAGGGGAAATAAAGGCAGATTTAAGACAGCATTGTTGTAGAAGGAAAGGTCTCTGGATGTTCCTGAGAAGGGCTGAGCTGGCAGGCAGACTGCACAGAAGGAGTGTTGTGTAGGTTGTGTGTGTAGGTTGTTGCAGATGTGAATGTGCCGTATGAATGTGAATATGAGTTGAAATAAAGCAGTAAAAATAATCAGACCTGTGTGTTTGTGTACAAATGCATGAAGGGGATTGGACAGGTATGAGCAATTGAAGGAATTGAGGATGGCATAGGAAGGTGCAAATGCAGAAATACTTAAATGGTGTAAGCATCA
>WAAE01032773.1:0-18980 GCA_013400495.1 Nicator chloris | reverse complement strand
AAAAAAAAAATGAATACAGCTTTACTCAAGGAACTACCCAAGTTGAAGGCAAACAACTGTTGTCTTCAGCACAGGTGTCCAGGTCCTATCATATCTCTTCTTAATTCCATTTCAGTAAAGTCAGAAACACAGTGTATGAATGAGCTAGAGGGAGATGTTCTCAGAGGGCACTCACCTTAGTAATAGTCACATCTGCTCAGAAAACCCACAGCCTGTTAACTTACACTGTTTGGACCATTTTGGTCAGCAAACCTAGAATTGCCACTGGCTCCTGATGCTGAGTGCAGGTCCCATATCTTCATTAATTCTCTTTCTTTAATACAAAGACAGTGACAAGCGGATGGATGGGGTCCTCAGGATCTTTATTTTAAGAGCCATGGAAAGAGATGATGTTTTGCTGTGACTGCAAGCATCCTAATATAAATATTGCCAGCTACAGTATTGGAGGATCTATGACTCAAGACCAGATTCTGCTGGTAGTTAATACTGTATCTGGAGAACAGCTGTAACTCAGAACTAAGTCATAGTCAGCCCACACCTGTTAAGCAATTAAGTTATTCAGCATTTAATAGAAAATATTTTATAGAGTAAGCTACTTTTTTCCATGTATGATGCTTGTCTCCACGTAGCATTTAGAGATAATGGTCCATGCTTTGAAGCATGTTTGTTTCATAATACATAAAAAGTTCAGTATTAAGCATAATTACCATATATGTAAAACTGGCTGCATAATGATTACTTGCAATTAAGAAATCATTTTAATAATGAACTTAGGGGAAAATTCATTAGCCTCACTGTTTACTTTGTTAATACCCTAGAGATGATGTTCCACTGGGATAAAAGTTAAATTACTTAGGACGCCTTGAACTTCACAGACTTCACATTAAGCACTTAAGAGCAGAACAAAGAGTTCCACTAGCTTCAGTAACACAGGAATTAATAATGTAAGAAATACATAGGACTGCAGATCAAATACCATTTTGAAATAATTGCTACCCCACCAATGTGTCTTTTAAAACATTGAAACTACTAGTTTCAACAGTTAAACTGTGTAATTTAGTGAATCATTTAATTCTCAAGGTATTTCCATCTTCTACTGCACCTCCCAGTATCAGTATTTTAAATAACACAGATGCTAGAATTGAAACATTTAATCACAATAAAGAAACAATTACATGACTGCTTCAAAACTAAATATAAATAAAACTGATTCAATTGAACCTGCTACATCATCTGAAATACTATTTTAATGTTCTAGTAAGTACAAATATATTTATCAAGGTATTTATCAACAGCTTCTTTCTGCAGCATCTATGCACTGAGAATGATGGTGCCTTTTTATTTATGCCCACCTGGCTTATCAAAAATGAAAGGTTTCCCAGAAAAATGTAGCATCCATCAAGGGTTTTTATTAAGTAGAAATATTTGTATTTGAAGAAATAATCAATACACCTTACTACAGACTGAAAATTGACTAATTGCCACTTCTGCTAGTGTAAAATGAGAACAGGCTTGAAATAATCCTTCAGCAGTTTGGTGGTGGTACCACTGGATGTGATACTCTGCCAGGTACAGACCTTTACTCAACAGCCTGTAGCCTGCACCAGCCACTTCATGATGAGTTCCATTATGGGAAGGCAGGATGCAAGGCTGGCTACTCATCTTCCACTGCAAGCTCATCCTCTGTCAATAAAAGGAACTGCTCCAGTCTGTCTGTCTGGGACTCTTCTCTAACACCTATCATTAAGGACTGAATCCACAAAGACTACTGGATACAGATAAACAAGGAAAAAGCCACAGAATGGATCTTCACTACCAATGAAAATGGAAAAAGCCTAGTAGCACTTATATTAATTTAAACAAGACTGGACAGCACATACGTAGAGAACCATCCCACCTGAGAAAGGCAGCACACGTGATGAAGTTGCTTTTACAGTCTTTTTTTCCTACCATTCCAAAACAGTAACTAATATACTATAACAGCATTTAATAAAACCTAAGTCCACAACTTGTTTTGATGATGCTACCACAGGCAACAGGCTGTAAAATTCACAACAGAAGGCAGTAATAGCTGTAAAATTAAAATCTACACTAGGAAAAAATAAAAGAATCTTGAAGCAATTTCTTAAATTGTTCTGAGTCAACTGGCCTGTTTGGATTTTTGGCTTGTTTCAAACTGGAGGCACTAAGGCATTCTACAGAAAAGGCAAGGTTGCCTGTACAGCTTGTCTGACCTCCACATCTAACCCTTAGCCTACCAGGAGCAACACATTCCAAACTCCCATTTATCACTTATTTTAACCACCATAAATTACTTTTCATGCTATAAAACAACAGGTTATAATCCAGTAAAAATTTTAGAACTCCAGAAAGTTTATTCAGGCTTAGGTATCAATTTTAAACATCCTACCACCCCACCAAATTTGGTTATAATAAGAGTTGGTTTCAACAGCTGTAATTCATAAGTGAAGTGCCCTTGCTACAGAGAAAAGTGAAGCAGCATTTGGTAGCAAAGTTCGATCCTACATAAATAGAATTGTACAGACTAACAGAATATGTCTAAACAAAGCATTCCATTGACCCTGCCTGCTCTTTTTGAAACAGCTATTCCATGCTGTTACTCTACTTTCATCAACGTATTTTCAAACTAACGCTGAAGTACAAAAACACTATATACACATGAATTCCAGATTTGAGTTCCACTCTGAGTTTTCCCTTTCCATTCCCACAGAAACTCCACTGGTTTTTGACTAACTGATCCTGGAAATGCATAATAATTAAAATGCTAACTCTGGATCTGTTCAACTGAGATACATTAGTCTAATTTTACAGCATGCTATTGGTTTTGAATACATTCATAACACTCTGATGCAATTCTGCTTAGAATGTTAGTATAGTAGGAAAACAGGTAAAATAAGAAAAAAGTCCAAGTATTCTTCTATATGAGGTTAAAAGAAACCATTTACAAATTTCAGGGAGCTATCTACTTCCCACCCCTTCCATTCTCTATTTGTTTCTCTCATACATAGATATACCCATATCCACCCCCACATTTTTTAAAAGGCATTATATGATCTCACCAAATGGACAAAATCCCTTATATTTAAGGTAAGAAAAGAAAACAGTCCATGGGAAAGCAAACACAAACTTGTCTAGCAGATGCACTTTCAGAGTAAGAAATTTTGTAAAGGTTACATTTGAAAAGATGCTTTTCCAACTGTCTGCCTGAAGAGGCAGAAATGCGCCAGTCCTGTCAGTTGTCACTGTCACAGCTCAGAGTGTGCAAGCTCAAATTTGACCCTTCTGAAAAAAAAGTACAATTAGAAAGACATAAAAGGAAGGATTTAAACATCTCCGTTTAGCACACTGGCTAAGCTGATGTGTAGGTGTCAAGTGAAACAAGAAGATAAAGAAAGTTTCTGAAGGGGTTTGTGTGTTCCAGATAAAAGCAAAAGACCTTTTAAGACCCAGCTTTTGAAGTGGGCTTCCCAGGACTCAAACATGGACAAGACTAAAACATATCTTCATTTCATCTGACCTGTAAGTATTTAAAGATCAAGTAACCAAGGAACAATGCAGTTAAGCATCTTCATGCATCTGTGATATATCTGCAAGCACCTTGAAGTTGTACTTTTTATCACATTCATATTCTAAAGTGAAGGATTACAGCATCATAGACAGCTTTAGACATAAGCATTGGTTCAACTCAGTTTTCTGAAACAGCATCCTGCCAGCAATGCCATATCAATAATCAAATCAAACAGATGCACAAAGTTGGCCTACAAAACACAAGACAGGATTTTGCAAAGGATCCAAATGACTGTGAACTGTAGACTCCAGACTGTAAACAGATAAAAGAGAAAAAGAAGCGTAAAAAATTTCAGTTATATGCCTTTTTATCTGAGCCATGACAGACAAGGAAAAACTTGACATGACATTACCAGAAAATCAGATGGACACAGCTCTTGAAGCAATAATTAATACACACTGCACAGACACACACTAAGAAACATCTTAAAGAACTTATCATCATTATTCTTAGTCCTAATTTTCCTTCTCTCAAAGTATTTTCAGTTTCTGTTTCTGAATGATTTCCAGTAATATTAATCTATTAATATGATTACTAGATAAAAGAACAGTACAGATGACATCTTTCAAAAACCTACACAGATTACTTGATGCAGTTCAGCAGTCAAAAAATGTCTTCATGACCTTCCAGTCAAACCCCCACTTCAAGCACCCATTTATGTCTGCCGCAGGGATTTAAGTACAGCTTTGTTTACAAAATCCTCTTTGTCAAAGGCTAACACTGATAAATCCAGTATCAAAATTTCCTAGCTTTTCAAATGCAACACCAAGAAGTCTGTGAAAACTATATATAGTCACACAGAATGAAAACGTTATTAGTTAGGTCACCAATATGAGAAAAAAAATTAAATTTCAATGGCCTCCTGGGGTGAAGTGAAAGTTAGCCACGCACCCAGGTTCTCCCCATTCTCACTAAAACACATGGATTTGTAGACAGTGCATTAAAAGGCAAATTCAGCAGATGCCAAGAGCTGTGATGACAACCATTGTCTCTTCTGTCCCTCCACACTGCCATTTTTCACCCATATAATATTCAATGTATGCTGGTAGTGCATAATAATCAATTGTACAAGGAATTGTGAGCCACTGTTTTCATTTTGGGTAAAGAAAACACACATTTCCTTAGTATTTCCTTTACCTTTAAAATAACATGAAATAATTTTCAAAGTTTTTAATGTAAACTTTCATGTTCTTTCAAAATACTAAAATGAAAGAATCTTAATAGTATCCTTTTCTGCTGAACGGATTATGACAATAAGACTATTTTTATTTCAACAGTTGTACAGGATGTACTTGCTACCAGTGATTATGCATTAAACACTTGCTACAGTAGATTTATGGCAGGGTAATCCTCTAATGATCCCAATGGAGAACAGTCCATGTGATTAATACAGACTGAGGTACAGTACTAAGTAAGACAGTCTATATGAATGTTGAATTCACAAAAAAGATGACAATGTGCCCAATACATAAAATGGACAAGTAAGTGTCAATCCCCTTTCCTACCTTCACCAAGATGCATAAGATTGGACTATTGAAGGTGGAGGAGCTGGCGGGCACCCACATATATCAGATGTTACTATCCTTTTTGCCATTACCAAAGAGTTACACAAGTGCTTATCAATATCTCTTGGGCAGAAAACCAGTGGGAATACAGAGTCACTCCTTAGCTTGCTGTTTATTATTTTACTATCCCAAGAATCAAGCTCTTTCTATGATAATCCTTCACACGATAGGTTTGGTGCATACAGGGAGCTGCTTTTGACTGAATAAAAGGCATTACAGAATCCCAGAATCAGCCAGGTTGGAATGGTCCACAGTGGCTCATTTGATCCAACCACCCTGCTCAAGCAGGGTCATCCCAGAGCACATGGCACAGGATTGTGTCCAGATAGTTCTTGAGTATCTCCAGTGAGGGAGACTCCACACCCTCAATCTGTAAGCACACTGAGCCATTCTTTCTGAAGGCATCTTCAGAAACCCAGCACATGAGACAAACAGTCCCTACAGCTTTTTCTAAAGGGTCTGAGATTAGACAACTATCTGCATCTCTTTAAACAGACCATAAAGACCTGTCCATATTGCTTCTCGTCTTTACAATAATTTAAAAAAACCAACCAAATAAACAAACCAACAAAAAAGCCCCATAAACTATCAATAAAATATATAAAATAGTTCCTTTAATCAGTTTGCCTTTTTAGGTGAACAGTGCAATGAAAAGGCTAGGTCTGAAAACAAGCCTATCACATCACAATCTTAGGCAACCACGGAAATTCTGAAGAACTCAATGACTGATCTTATGGACTGCACCTTTTCCTTATTCCAACTTTCCTGATTGCTCGAATAATAATAAATTATTTCCTGTGTTAGCGCTACACACTGCAGTTGTTAAAAGAAACCAATCTTTTATCAATTCCCAGACAAATCAATCTGTAATCCTTTGTCTGTTCCTGACCAGTATCTTTTTCTCTAGAAGCTGCTATACCAGAATGTCAACAATTCAGGGTCTTTGGATGCTAAATTCCCAGCTCTTCACTATGGCAGATGTTTCCTTTCGCTAAAGCTGAAATGGCCTTCAAAAATTATACCTTGGGCAAGCACAAGGCAAACATCCAGACACAATTTCCTCTTTTATGAATGAAAGTAATAGTTTGATCAGTCAGGAACAGAAGCTTCAATAGATCATTCACTCCACACTCTTACCTGAAAAACTCTTACTTCTCCAGCTTTTTATTCCTTAACATCATCAGTAATTCCAGATGTGACCACCTATGAAAATCACATCTATTCCATTTTAAGGCTGCTATTATATGCACCAAATTATGAAATTATGATTCTCTTCCTGTAACACTCAAATGAGTTAAATGACGTATTATCTCTTAAATTTACATTGATCTCTGCTGACTTAAAGGTCCAGAATCCAGTAGCTTGGTGAGGAACAAAAGTCTGACTGGCCCAGCAATGAGCAATCCTACACATTGTACTGCAAACACCAGACGAAGTGTCCAACACCCCAATGTGGAAGAAAAAGGGGTTACCTAGAACTTGTCACCACCCTGGCATGTATCATAAGGGTCAAAAGGAGTATCTGTCTTTTATCCTGTCTCCTGCTCAACAGTTTTGATTCTTGTCTTTGGGCACTCAGGCCACTCCACACAGTGGGAAGAGAATATCCACTGGCAGGGGCACAACTTCAGCATCCTCCTCTTCACACGGCTGAGCTGCTGCATGACAAAGATAATAAGAAGACAGCACTGAGCACTGCTCCACTACACAGTCTTAAAGTGCTCATTTATTTTCCCCTCTTGGCATTCCTGCTCCTTAATAGGGTGTTTTAAACAGACAAGAAACATCATGATGTCCTAATCAGTAAGGATGATTGACTTTTCTCTCTATATTCATGTACCCTCACACTGCTCTTTTTCCCTCATCTGTTCTGCTTTTAGTGCCAAAAGCCCAGTCTTTTCCTATCTGAATCTCTAAATAACAAATAGGTGTTTGGGTTTTATTCCATTTCAAAGGGCTGGTGTTTCTCATGCCAATTCCCTGCTCTTAGTGCTGCAAGCACCACTAGGGAAGATCTAAGCAACCACTCCTCTTCCTTTAATTTACAGCTTCCAAGGCATCAAAGGAAGCAGCTGCAAGTGAAAAGGGAGAAGCAACTCCAGAGTACACAGAAGACCATCAGCAACCCACTTACCAAAATTTGAGAGCAAACAATTAAAAAAATTAAGCATTAGAATTACTTTTTATTTCAGTGACTACAAATTAGCAATCTAATGTCATTACAGTTAGATGTTACTGCAGAAGGGTATGTCCTTTGCAGTGTGATTTTAAGGCCACAACAGCCATAAAGAGGAAAAAAAAATTAAGTTTAATTAATGTTATTGGGGGACCTTCACCTGAACAAGGAAATTCATAGTTCAGATTTAAATGAAAATTTTCAGGCTAAAGCAGACAAGTAACTGTTTTTGCCATAGAAATCCTGATGAGCAGCTAGAAGTGCTTTCTTCCCTTCCATTTACACCTACTGGCAGAAATCAGAAATGAAAATAATTTTATTTTCAGGCTGATGGGCAGTGTAATGAACGTAAATCTCAGTTTCCTCTTCATAAAAAAGGCACAGCAGCATAGCCTGCATCAAGTGCCTCTGATATCACCAGCAAAAAAAAAAAACCTCTCTTCACCATAAAGGAAACAACATCAGGCTCACTGCTAATCAATTCCTTTTACAGAGATGTAATCAGACTTTAAACACAGTAAGGACCCTTGGTGCTATCACAGGAACGAAAATTGGCAGAAGCTGAAGTGCTTGTGATCATGTTCTCCCTTCATGCATTCTGATACGAATTAAGAAAGTCAGTAGAGTAACTCAATTTAAACAAGATGAGAAACAAATCATGTGTCAGAATAAAAACTGAAAAAAATAATACCATTTACAAATTTGAAAAAATCTAACAGGTTTCAAGTTAGTTGGCTTGTTATAATCCAGGGATTTAAAATACTCCTTAAGCCACTCTTCAAATCAAAAAAGTGTTCTTATTTCTTCCTAAAGATTTCCGAGAATGTAATATTGATCCTCTTGAGAGACAACAAAAATAGAAGGCACATTCAGAGTCCACATGGACCAGGAACCATTAACAAAGGTGACACTTTAAACCATGTGCGATTATCTCTCCACTTATTAAACTCCTCTGTTCAGCTGATGGAACGTCATGCATTAGCAAGGGGCTTTTTTTACTGTGATGTTTGTAACATGGTGCTCATCCATACTAACAACAAATCTGCGAAACCCAAGCTTTACTACTCCAGCTGCCTTTTACATGCACAGCATGAGCAGTCACTGACACAAGAAAGTATTGAGCTGGCACCAGGCACACAACCACGTAGCCAACACTGACACACACCGAATTTAAATAGTGCCATACCATTCCCAACACTGCAGCGCCAGTATCAAAGGCATGGACATAACTGAAATGCCATAGTCTATGTCTCTAAAGCTTCTGAATACCTCTATATAAAATTACAGTAATGTTGACAAGCCACCTGTTAGGCTGAAGAAAAACTGAGTAACATTGTGCCCTTGTGAGGCCACCTTTCACTGCATGTCCTCCTGACATTTTTCCTCTTCCCCAGCACAGCAGCCCTGGTGTGTGACTCACCATGGTTGTGTTTGAGGCAGGGCAGAGCTGGGTGATGTTTGCTGGCACCCTGCAGCGGCCTTGGCTCAAGCAGCACATTGCCTCACTGAGCCAGGGCACGCTCCCTGGGCACACACAGGTCCTGCCAACCCCCCCAGCCACTCCACGTGCTCTCCCTCTCCCTTGGGCACTGGATCTCCTGTCTGTTGCAATGGGACAAAATGACAGGGGAACAAAAAAGGCTCCTAACTGTCATAGGGACTTTACAGGAAAAGAAGCGCCTAAAAAAATTCCCAGTCCATGTGTCACATTCTTAAGTTGAGTGATCAAGACAAAACTACTAAATTATACAGCTCTGTGCCTCTTCTAATTTGTAATTTTTTCAGATTCTCATCTATCAGTCTCTCTCACCTACAGGCAGGGTGTATACCTGTTGAAAATATCATGCTTTAATGTTCTCTATTTTCTTTTCAGTAAGCTCAAATATCACTGTAGCTTTGTCCTAACAGAAGACTGGGATTGTCAAAAAGGATCTGGAAGACAGTATCAGATAACTACAACACAGAAGAGGAGAATTTCAAGGAAACCCCTTGAATTTTAATTCATTGGCTTTTTAAAGTTTTAAAAGTAAAGTTGCAGAGCATAAAAAACCCCTTTTTATTGGTAATAGATGCTTTCTGATCTTTAAATACTTAAGATGAGGCTGTTCTCTTTTTGCAAAACTACAGTTTCTGATAGACATCCTGATAACCACAGTAAGTGTTCTAGTTCCTCTTATTTATATTTTAAGAAAAGAATATGAGAATTATAAACTGCATCATTTTGCCTAATAAATTTCAATGACAGTTTGGAGGAATCATTTTTAAGGGCTGCAGGGCACTTTTATTCTACAACACAGATTTTTGATCCCATACAACGACGGCTAGCTAAGCTAACAATTGTAGTAACTTTTTTGCAATGTGGACACCTGTTCAGTACAAACTGAAGTAAGACAGGCTACTCATTTCACATAAACCACCAGCTGTTAGATGGTACCAGGATTCAGTAACTACTGACCTGGGATAGATTTGAACTGGTGACCCAGGAGTGGAAGACTGTATATCCAATTACGAATCCACATTTTAAAAACTCAACCTTTTTATTTGCATTCTAATTGCAAAGATCTAGGTTTTAACAAATGGCCTCATTTCAGTGAAATGCAGGCGTATCTAGGAACTGTGTTCTTTCTAATTGTGGATTTATTTGCACGTGCAGTTGGTTGCATTATAGTGAGTGTATTTCTTGACTTGTTAGCTGGCTCACCATACATGAAATAAGAATGTGCAAGTCTTTAAAATCTGTTCCTAGAACAGAACGGGATTTACACTTTCTTTGCAGTATACGAGTACCACTACAGTAGAAGGTATTTAAGCAGAATTGAGGTAAATCCAACAGTTCTGAGCTCTTGGAGAACATGGGGTCAACTAATAAATATTAGCAGATGGTTTTCATTAAATATGCAGAACCAAAAGACTAACTACCTGTTAAAGCTAGGAACAAGTTGACCTGGAGAGCAGAGACAAGGCTTGAGAAGCACAGGAACTGAAAGAAGCTGTAACATTTAACAAGTCTGGAGTGACGGCCCTGTTCCCCTGGTTTCTGCGGTAAAAGAAACACGGCAGCTGCACTGTGTACGATGACTGTTTACTGGAGAAGGATGAAGAAGAAGGAAAACCAGACGAGAACAGTGGGAAATACAAGCAGCTTTGCACTAGTAGTGAAGGTCTAAATGTTGAGGGTATATTTATTCATCTATTTATGACTCAAGTTTCACAGAGGCACAGCACAGACCACTCTACTCAGCTTGCTAGATTTTAAACTAGCTTGACCATCTTTTGTGAAGCCTAGATATAACTTAAGCCTTGTGCAAAGTGTTCTGGCTGCACTCTAACTTAGGTAGTTCTGGAACAAACGTAAAGAGACAGGGAGACTTCAAGTCTGATTTTGAGTCTAGAAGAGCACAGAAGTGAAAACACTTTTGTAAATACAGAAAACTACACCTTAGATGACAGAATTACATGTTTACTGAACATAGGGTCTTTGCAAGTGTTCTGAGCTGACTAATAGTGAATATGGTCAGGCAGGCCTAAGAACAATCTACAAGAAAAACAGCAGCAGAGAAGAAGCAATATGCAGCAAACAGCAGCAGATGGGAGAGCAATAAAACCAAAGATCATAAAATAAAGCCCCTTGCCCAAAAAAACCCCCAAACCCACAGCCCTTCTGCATGCAGAG
This sequence comes from Nicator chloris, assembly GCA_013400495.1. Lineage (NCBI taxonomy): Eukaryota > Metazoa > Chordata > Aves > Passeriformes > Pycnonotidae > Nicator > Nicator chloris. The sequence continues at coordinate 7,977 of WAAE01032773.1, read as the reverse complement.
AGCACCTCATACATCCCAGTGTTTGAGGATTCATTCGTTCTCCGCAGTTCTTCAATACAATACATAATACACAATGCACAGAAGAAAAAAAAGCAGCAGTCATTGAATTTGGATATACTGGGGATGGAAAAGTACTACCAGAACTGTTTCTTATGGAAGACATTAAAACAGCAGCAACTTGAGTCTGAGATTTGGAGTTTTCAATGAGACACATCACGTGCAAAAGAAAGTTATGGGATTGCTCAGAGGAAAAGTCTTCAGTTAGCCATTAACCACAAAGCACGAATTAGTCTGTGGAAAAACCGTAGGCTCACGCCCTTGATTCTTTAAATACCCTTTACATTTATAGTGTCCCATGAATGTTAATGACTATCCTAAATCACAGGGTTTTTACTTGGACTAAAAAAATAAACCAAACAATTGATGTGTATTCTGACCCATTTAAGCGTAACTCCAGAGGTTCTCTGGATCTTGAGGCAGATATAATAGGAGAAACTTGCATATTCATTGTGCAAAACCATTAGCTTTTCTGTAAAGCACAGATTAAAAATTGCTAGCTATTGCAGGGGAGCCTGGGTCTAACCTATCTCTATAAAGCTTGCATGGTAAGTCTATGCAAAAATTACTTACTCTCATTACACTGTCCTGCTGGCTTCACTGAAGTAAAAATAGTACTGATTTGGTCTTGTCAGAGCCACAAACAGATGTGAGGTGAAAGCCAGCCAGGCTAGCTAGTAAACTCCCTGAATTATATGAGTGTCTTCAAAAATCAGAAGTAAGAGGAAGATTTTAATTCAAAAGTAAGACTGCAAGGTTATTAAAATATGAAAATATGCTGGCTGATTCACAGGCACATAAACACACAGAGACACAAAAATACACACGCACACAAATACATCCTGAAGCATAAAAACAGATTTGCCAAAGCACCTGATACCACACATTGTCAACAGCCTATTTTCCTGCACATTTATTTCCTCCTTGCAGAGCCTGGCAAGTAGACTACAGAAAAAAAAAGCTTTGTAGTTTCTCCAGGTAATGAAAGAAATCTTAATCCACACAGCTCCTTTCAGATAGGAAAATTCCCATTTGAAATGACAACTTGCATCACGCTGAGGCAATTTACAGGTGACAGGATACTGTATTAGCTCCCCGAAGAGTATAATAAGTTAAACTGCAATACGGTCTTAACTATCAGCCAACTGCTGCAAAGGGAACAAAAGAACAAGCCAAGGAAAAGTAAAACTGCACACAAGAGGGGAATTGCAGGATCAGAACCAGCAGCATATGGTGCACCAGCACTGGGAGCACGCAGCCAGCTTGCACTCCAGGTCCTAAGCGAGTCCTTGTCTGGGGCTGACCATGTGACCTCAGGGACAGGATTTGTGCTCCCACCCAGGCTGACAGCACTCCCACCCACCTGCTCACCAGCTCCTGCTGCCCCTACATGGCCACCTTAGCACACTTCACACAGGGCAGTACCCATACGGTTTTACAACACATTTCTAACACTGCTCTTGCAAGCTCCCACGTTAGTTTGCTCACAATTTGACCTTTCAAACTATGAGTATTTGTTGGAAAGCTACGTTCCTAAAACATGATGATAGGCGCACATATGATACAGGGAATTAGGGATTAGGGATCCTCTAATCAACCTCGGGAAGATGACCCAAAATCTTGAGCTTCTTTTCCCTCCCACCATATGTTTCTATCAGTCAGAAGCTAAAACAAAACCAACACGAATTTACACATCTCAGATACAAGTGCATAAACAAGTGGTACTTAGACTTTTTTCTTTCAAATCACACCTAAAATACACTATTTAGTCTTCGTATGCTCAACCATATTGTGCGGTTAATACGCTCTTTCAAGGTCTGTTACTGGAACCAAACGTGGTCATAAAGATATTAGATTGAATACACCACATTTGATTACACAGGTAGTGCAAATGTTGTAAAATCAAGTGTTGTTAGCAAAGTTTATAAATAGTTATAGTTACATTTTCAAGGGGCCAGAGTCTCAAAACAAACTAAAAACCAAAACCATGAGCAGTTTGAATTATGGGTATTTTCTCTCTGCACCATATTTATACCAAACATGAAGCGACTACCAAAGAATATTTCAGAATAATTGAAGAAACTCTAGGTTTGATCAGGTGAGAGTGAAACTCATTCAGCTTACATTGCTGTTAACCACAGGTCCTGCCACGGTCTGTATGTTCCCATAAGTCTGAACCCTGTCCATTGGCACAGTCTGGCCACATTTCCGATAATTAGGGGAAGAGTGGTCATTTGTTAACCCAGTGTCAACTTGCACTCTGGGCCAGTAGTGAAGCAAGAGGAGACGTGACCTTTGCAGTGACCTGAATGACGAGGTGACGACCTCTGCAGTCCAGCCCATAAAGGAAAGGGGAACTGTAAAATGGTTATTATGATTAATGGTTTTCTCAGGCTAGGCCAAACGAGTAATTGCTCAATCAAAAAACCCTCAGGCCCCAAATACTTAGCCTTATTACCTGTATATATCTTTTCAACTTCTAATCCTCTTTGCTCTAACTGGGAATTACATGGAAAAATTCTTCCTTCTATTTTAGGAATTCAAATTAAACTTTTTGGATGAAAACTATACATAATTAAAATACAATCCACCTGCAAAGCAAGGTGACTTTCATAACTCTCTTATTTTGAACTTCGGCTTCCAGCTAGTGAGCTTTGCTTGTAGCATCCCAGTATTGCTTGCAAAAACTTGAATTCTGGGGAAGACGTTTCAGGAAAAGGTATCATTAACAAGCTGAAATGGTTAGGAAATTATGCACGCTTTCTCAAGTTGTTGTCGAGTGGGACAATTGTCTCTTACTGTTTTGAAGGCATTAGCAATCTGTTCTGTCATCCCAAAATGTTTGCTGTGCCAAAAACTGAGCAATTCAGCATTATGAATTATCAACCTTTATTCTAACACAACACAGGCAAAGTTTATATATACTGTTGCTCACAAGTTCATAACCCAAGAAAGCAGTCACTAACTTCTTGACAGGACATTGTTACCATTATGCGACAGTTTGCTGGCAAAATCCCTATTCCCTTTCGTAACTCCTCTAATCTGTGAAGGGATGGCAAACTTAAGAGACAGAGACCCAGACATTCCAGTAAAGCACTGGTTTCTTCCTAGTCACCAAAAGTTAACATCACAGATAACTGCAATTAACTGTAGAAGTTATCTAATTTGATGGTGAATAGAAGTCATTCAACTCGTTAATCTAAAACCACGTACTGAATTTGCATGAGAGGCTCTACTTCACATCTGCTGCACTTCAGTACAACTGACTTCAGAATCATGTCTGATACATTTCTGTTCACAACTACTTAAGCATCTTTTTCAGCAAGGAGGACCTGTCAGAGCACCTGTCAGCCTCCAGGGAATGCTGGCTCGCAGGATGATTGCATATTGGACGGTTTCATGGCCTAGGATAAAGTCAGGGATTCTGCCATTTATGGAACAATATAACTGTTGTCAGAAAGCATATCCTATAACAAGGGTTCCACAATCAACTTAATGACCATGTGCAAATATCTAGGGGATATACCCCTAGGGAACAAAACGAAACAAAACGGCAAAATCTGATAAGAATTCCAGAAGTACTATGCAGAAAATCTCTGGAACTGCTGGAGAAATTACTATGATTGGGCACCTGCTGTTCACTTACCTAACCGTCAAATTTTTTTTTCCACCTCTTTTTTTTTTTAAGGCAGAGAGGCCACCAGTAATACCCCTCTGCATATATCCATGGAGATAACTGAGCTAGCAATTGCACAGCTTAATTTAAGAAAGGTTACCTGGAGAGTTAAATGGAGAATCCATACACTGCAAAAGGGAGAACACAGAATCACAAAATAATGCATTCAGTCCAGGAATTCAGTACTTCATTTCCTATGAGGCTGGTGATTAAATTCTCACAGAAAAACGCTAAGCTGTCTACAAAAGAAACAGTTAACTGATCACTCGGGACAGACCTGGTTGGGACAAAGGTTGACAATGTTATGTACTACAAAAAATTGTTTATTCATTTTCTTTTTTAGTTTTATTTAATGTTGAGTGGTACTTACAGGTAATGTCAGGAGATACAGTCTTCTAACTAAAAGCAATTAATAACAAAGAAGTTATTTGGAAAGGAAAGTGACATTTAGAAATCCGAACCCATAAAATGCTAATGCAATTGTAGTGTCTTTATGCATAATCACTCAAACTGAAAATGAAAATATTAAAGTGCAAATGTTTACTCGCTCTTTTATGCAGTTAAAAATAGGCATTTCTTTCCTTTTAGAAAGATTTATTCATTATATGGTTTTCTTTTTCTTAAAAATCAGCTTTTTATCTCTGGACTATCTTCAGGCAATCTCTGCTTAAAAGGTTCCTCTTTAAGATTGCTGCCCTTATCAACTGCTCTCTCTTCTCTATCTTGTCAGCCTTTATAAAAGTTTAAACTCCTGACATTTTCTGCTTCTTTTCTGCATGTGCAGTTCCAAACCTGTCTATATGAATCGGCTTGCATATTGGATTAGAACTTCTCCATAAAAACTGGATTCAGAGGGAAAAAGAATGTCAGAATTGTTTTGAACTGCTATAGGTCATTACTCAGTACTATTTTTCATCCACCTAGTTTCTTCGTTTTGGTGATGGAGTTCCTGCTCCCTGTTCCAAAGTCCTAAAAGCTTCTGGATTTTTCTCCTCAGGCCACAACAGGAGGACTGGAGGTAGCAGAAAACGCATCTTGCTCTACTTTCTCTAGCACCATCTAGTCCTCATTTTTCATAAAACATTGCATTATACCATATTTTATTCCTCTTTCCCCTGTAACTCTTCTAAGTGGAGCATTTATGGCTCATTTTGTGAATCAGCTCAGTTCTATCAATATGGCAGCAGATACATTTAACTATTACCATGAAGGACAAACCCTGGCAGAATATGGCTGTAAATCCATTGTTCTTCCCTGTATCACGTACTTCCTTCCCAACCCCCACCAAGTTTTAGGTACAAAACATTCCATGAACTGCTGATATGCAGACACTACTAAGAGCTTTCACCCATCTAAGCCGGCATCTGGCTAAAAGCACTCTCACCCTTTTACATTTTTACTTTTGGAATAGTAGAAATAGCATCTCAAATCAAAATTCTTCAAGTTCTTAGATACTCCCAACCTCCCAAGAGTGTTCTCAGTCACAGCAATACAAATTCTCGCAGCTCCATAACTTCATACAAACCTTAAGAAAGGCATTTTTATTTAATCACACTAGCGATACTCACCATCATTCTCTGCATCTCCTCCAAGCATTGAGATCTTATTTTTAGTTTTGTAATTGTTTGAAGATCACTTCCATTAGACAGCTTAAATATGCTGAATGTGTTATGCCTGCAGCATTCCCACAATCTAGAACCAACACAATATCCAGTTCTATGTTCACATCTGACATGCTCATTTATTTAAAAAGGACATCACTTAATATTTGCCTGCTAAAGTAAATTCTAGGAAACAAGATCATTTGTATTATTGCAGCAATCAATATCCTATCCAGTACTTTCACAGACATAAATGAGCAATCCAGAGCTCTAATCAGTAAATAAGCCTCTTGAAACTAAAAGTAAAGCCTAAATAATATAAAGATTTATTGCAGAATAGGCTCATTCATATCTCTTCAAAGGCTTCAATCAATCTATTAGAGATTTGCTTTAAATGTCTGCTAGCATAAACTCCATTCATAATGCTAAGGGATTTGCTGGAGAAAATACATTGGTACCATTTTAACAGCCTTTAGTAGACAGTTTTGACAGCATTCCACATGAAACTTTACTTGCTGGATGGCAGAGCAGTACTTAATCATGAGTTTTATCCATCCGTTCAAATTCGACATGTTTACCCACAGAGAGAGCAGTCTCAGCTGCTGGGCACGTGGCGTCCAACCACCAAATAAGAATTTTAAAAGCTTCTGAAAATGCCACAGTCATTGCTTTGGTCCTGGTCCTGATTTTTTCATTTTCACTACAAATACTGGACATAAATTGAATTTTTAAAATGCAGGTTATTATTAAAGAGTTGAAGTCAGATTTCAGTTATTTTACTCCTTCAGTTAACGTAAATATTTTCTCTCTAAAAACAGCAATGAAGTAGTACAGGAGGGGAAAAAAAAGACTTTCTTTTCATTTCTGTCTACTATTTCTCCCCCTCCAAAGCCCTGGAGACTGAGCATGTTACTTAATTGATTTAAACCTGCTATATCCATCTTTTCAAATCACAGTGCACAAACCAGGAGTGAAAATGAAATTTGGGTGAAACGGTGACAAAATATAATGTCTGACAGCACTAGTTTATTTCTTCTCTTTTAATCCTATTCTGACTGGGAGGGGCAGGGGGGAGAAGAATTCTGCAAAACATAATAAAGAAAAGCAAAGTCTAACAAAAAGAACACAATAGGATGGAAGGTTGTACTGTGAGCTCTCTAGCAGAACTATCATCTTCTTACGCCATGTTCATACCATGACTGACAATAATTCTGCCAGCCTATAACAAGAGTTTCTAAGCACTTCTGCACCACCAAAAAAAAAAAAAATATTTGGACTACTAATGATTATCCACAACCACTTGAATGGAGACTTTTGACACTTTAAGAGAGCCTGTGCATCTGACATATCCCTGGATGCAGTGCCTCTTCAGCCTGGATGTGGGAGGTAATAAATCTGACCTTAATTCTTTATTAAAATATAATACAAAAGTGTATGCATGCACAAATTGATGCAGAAAGGACAGGGCAAAAATAATCAAAGAGAGTGAAATTGTTTCTTGGGAATGACTGCTGGCATAATTCTAAAATACCCTTTATTTATATTAAGTTCCAAGCTGTGTTAAAGCATTTCAGTAGCATATATTTTATTCCCTGTTGGTAACAAATGTGTTTCACTTGGCACCACCACTATGTCAATTGCCACAGCCTCCATCCATCCATCACTAGCTGGTTTTCAAAACCTGAAAGATTTTCTTTCACATACAGCTGTAACTCATTAGTGTCTTTTTGCCATTCTTGTTGCAATGCATTTCTTTAGTTCCTACCAGACACACCTTTCTCACTGAATGACAGACTACTTCAGAGCCTTGGTTTTTGACTTTGAAGTCAGTAATATTGGCATATCATAAGCACGCTCACTGTAATTCTGTTATCCTTTGTTTCTGGCTCTCAACTGAATTACTAAGCTCTAGTTTACCAATATGCTTGTCCTCTTGAATTTATTTGTGTCTTTTTGGTTGTACCACAGCAGGGACAAAAGTGACTATCTAATCAGAGCAGAACTTGGGGACAAAGGGAAGGGGAAATTGGTACAGTGATCTCTCACATTCAGTAATCTCTTCTCAATGCACATCAGACAGCAGACTGCATTGATTTATTATCAGTTTGCTGCTTGGCCCCTGGAGTTATCAACCTCATGCTGACTAAGGAATACAAAATATGTACCATCTACCAGGCAGAGACAAACATCAAAGACTCGATTTACTGAACATATTCTACCTCCATTGGAAAAACTTTTAGGTCTAAATTAATCCTGAAAACAGGGACGATAAAGCTCCAGCCACAAATACTCTCTTGGTAGAACAATGGCCTCTGCTATATCCACATTTCACAAAAAAGTCCACACTAACTGCTTCTGCAGGATTATAAGGAAAACAATGTTATCTCTGACAAATTTACCTCCACAGCAGAAGAGAGGGATGGTTACAATATGTAGCTTCTTGAGATGTGGATCACTCTTCATGGACCATAAACTGTCCAGGATAGTAACACCAAGAGTCTCAAGTCCTGAGGAATCAGAAGTCCAGAGAAGTATGTAAAGACTGCTGTGCCCTTTCTTGAATGAATTTATAAATTATAGCCAGACCCAAGAAACAGTCCTATTCCAACCTTCAGAGTGTCAAAAAACATCCAAGAAATGCTG
>WAAE01032771.1:0-12737 GCA_013400495.1 Nicator chloris | reverse complement strand
TTTTTTTTTTTATTTATTTTGGTCAGCTCCGTTTCAACTGAGCCAAAACCTGCCATTGCCTATGCTACATTTTCAAAAATTCATAAAATCATATCATCATTAAAGTTGGAAAATAATTCTAAGAGCATAGAGTCCAACCATTAACCTACCACTACAAAGTCCCATTAACCACCCTGAACACTTGGATGTGAACATCTAAGCTTCTTTTACATACCTCCAGGGGTGGTGGCCTAACCACTTCCCTGGGCAGCTTATTCCAATGTTTGACAACTGTTTCCATGAAGAAATATTTCCTGATGTCCAAACAAAACCCTCAAAATTATATGGTTAGAGAGAGAACAGAGGAAGGTAGTATCAACAGCTGTGAGAATGGATTTAACAGGATTTGTCTTTAATAGTGTGGGGTTTTGCCCCAGCCAGAATGAGTCACAATACTTCAAGTAGTTATTATCATGTCCTTGGTGAGGCTGGGGCAAGTCATGTACTGTTACATAACTACAATCTAAATTAATCTTGTTCAAATCAATGAGATCCGTTAAATTAATAATGACTTAAATGTGACAAATATTTTACTTGCATACACTGCAGTCACATGCTAAATGAATCATAAACAATTATGGAATTCTGAGTTTCATATTTTGTTCCTTCCCCTGTTTTCAGGAAATCAAACTTTACATAAAATACACTATCAAAAAAAAAAGTAAATATTTGCTGATATTCAGAAAAATTGTAGAATTTTTTTCCTTTTTTCATGTTACAGAATCCCAAATGAATTCTTGTGACAGAATCTTTACAGCATTTCATGAAAAGATGTAAACTATATCCTTGAAAATAGTGCAGTTATAATTCTAATTATCATGGGCAACTTACACACAGAAAATTATCTCTTACTGAAACACCAAAAGTTTGAAAATGGGATTGAAGAGAACCAGAACCCCAACATGTATTAAATTAATATAAAAGGCAAATTTATTTTTAAATGTTAGCCCCATTCAATCTCTTCACACTTCTTTTCCTTGAAAAAAATACTGAGTGACTCCAAATCTCTTCTCTTTTAAATAATTGTAACTGAGATCAGAACATGACCTAAAAAGATATAAAGGCGTATATTTTTGCTTTAAAATAGTTAAAGGGTGTCACATGGGTGACATAAAGTTGATAGCCATTATTTTGACTCCTTAGTTTGTTTTTTTTTTTTTTCATATGACAGGAAAAAAGGACAATTTCAGAGATGCTGCAAATTATTAGGTTTATGAAATACAAAAAGTGAAGGATTTTTTTATAAAAAGTATATTTTCATTGTAAAATCTTCTAAGTTTTTTCTAGTACTGGTTGTGTGCCATTTAAAATGATATAATCTTGAAGAATTCTTCATAAATATTAGGAGGTATTAAGTGGAAATATTTCACCTTTTGAATCTATTAGAATAGGTTTCTATAGAGAAAACATACAATAAAGTACAATTGAAATGTAAAGCCTGAGCGACACATTATTTTCTAACACAGACATAACTTTCTTGCATGAAATGACACAAACTGGTTCAGTATGAAATCATCTGAAAGGACTGTTCTCTCTCATATTACCTGATCTATATAACTTTTGGTTGAGAAATGTCGGCAAAGCTTCCCATTCTTTAAATTATATAAATTTGGTGCCATCTACTAACCACTTCCTTTGGAGGAAAGTAAGGATATTGAGCTTCTTCCAAGGGATTCTTTTAAAATCTCTTTTATAAAATGTCATGATAGTAAATCAGAGGCTATTTGTAAAAAAAATTGTAAAAATTAACATATTTAATATCTTTAATTTAGAAGGAGAAAACGTACTACAATAATATCAGTCCTGAAGTCTTTGAGTATACATAATTGCAAGAAACATAAATATGTCCATAATTGGATTTCACTTAAAATACTCATGCCTGTCTCCTAAAAGCTAAATATACTTTTTTGTCCATAAACATGGTAATAGGACAAGACTCCTGTATCTGCCTTTTAGTGAAGGAATGTAAGAATCTGACATTTTTAAGCTTTGAATTCCTTCATCATATATAACTGAAATTGAGCAACACATTAGAAATGTCATAGAACATGGATAAGTAGACAGACTACTAGGAATACACATAACCAATTTTCTAGGGGGAAAAAAAAAAAGCATTTTATGTATTACAACCTGCATATTTGAAAGTATTGGCTTAGTAAGCAGCTCTCTTACCATCGCATCTTTTTGGTTTTTTCCCACATTCTTATGGAAATATGATGGATGAGGTTTTGGGAGAAAGTGCTTCAATCCAGTCTGAAGAATTGACCCGATGAACTTACATCATCATGAGTTTGGGTTTGAATACCTGCTAGAGAGCCTCTTCTCCAGTATTTTGGTGAGAGTGTAAAGAAGGAAATCTGATCTCTGTGGTTCAGAGAGAAAGGAGTTGGTTATCCCCCACTGAAAGATGATATAAAAAATTCCCCATAGCGGTTGGTTAAACCTAAAAGTATTCCTGACTGTGACTCATCCATTCACTCTTGCATCTGCTGATCTAATAAATTTGTACCTTACATCTGAAATCTAACAGTGTTTAAGGGTTTTCCTTTACCCCAAGAACACTGTTTTATTAATTTGGATATACAGAAAATAGTCTCTTTGCCTTCTTTTCATAATATTATTTTAAAAGGACATCATATTGCTAATGGTTTACAGGAAAGAAAAGTGTTTAAGCCAGCCCCTTCCCACTAGACTCTTTAAATTTGCCTAAACTTTATACACTGGTTGCTGTGAAATCATGTAGATACAAAATTGTTAATTAAAATGAACACTAGGTACATAACTAAGTAAAAATGAAGACAAAAGAAAGCTAAGAACCACAGCTCCTATTTAAATTTTTATTTGCATGGGTCATGCCATAAAATATATATTTGTGATTACAGGAAGATTAATTTACTGGTGTAGCTGCAAATCCATTATAATTCCGTGGCACACAACTAGATTAAATACAGCATATTTACAAAAATGCCACTGATTAAGAAAAGAAAACACTCTGGCCTCTAAGTTTTTTTCTAAATCTTTTTGTATTAATAAGACATGGGACACACAGTTTCACAACAGATAGAGAGGTTAGCTCTCAAGGTTCAACTCTATTGCCTAATTTGGAAGCCCTTAAAGGAGGACAGACAAATTACTAGCCAGGAGACTCAGACTTGGTGATTGATTACTGGCATCAGAGCAGGACCCTATTTTACCAGCAGACTTGTTTCATACTAGGAGGAATTCTACTCTCTGAGTTTGTAAAGGCTGAAGGGGTTCAGTTGTTAGCCAGTGACACATATTCTCTGCAGATGCTCAACTGTGGGCAGAACATATCCTTTTCTCTTATACAGTTTAGTTTCCTAATGGGTTTGGGGGAAAAAGACAATTAATAAAAAGCAGGAATGAAAGTCAATGAGTAGATACCAGAAACAAAGACACAGTGAAGGAAGTAAATTTGTCTTTAACCTTTGTAAGAGTAGGATGGCAGGAGGATGTTGACAAAAGCTGATAGTAACCCTCACCAAGTCAAACTATTAACAGAGAAATAACTAGCTGGGCTGTATGATTTATTTGTGAAATTCCCAGAGAAGTTAATAAGATTATGGCCTAATTGAATGACCTCACCCATTGTCTTTTCTTATGGTTGACTGACATTATATATCATTCATTTCTCACATTAAGAGAAATATATTACATTTCTACAATACATTTAGCTGGGAAACTTTCCAAAATGTACTAATTCATGAGGTACTCTATATGAAGAATTGAACGGTTACCATTTAAACAACGCAGAAAAAAATCTTGAAAAAATCAACCTACAAAATAACAATAACAACAAAATAGAAAATACTAGAGTGCAGGAATAATTTATGTGAACAGATTACAACTATCTCAATTGGGCTTTTTTTCAAATCTAATTTTGGTTAATCTTCTGAGGAGTGCCAGAGCGGTTTTGATTATGACAATTCATTAAGACTTCTGTTTGCTTAGCTTTTCAGAAGATCACTCGTATATTTTACTTTGTTGTGTCTGTTATGAATATTAGGCAGGAAGTGCACATTTTAATCCTCCACCAGTTTATCATCCACTATAGCACCACAGGTTTCTTGGCTACATTTCACTATCTTTTAAAAAAGCAAACTATAAATTTACATTTTTTAACATATAGCAATTTAATATATTTTTTCTTTATAGCAAAATATACATTTAAGACAAATTCAACAATACCACCTCCAATTTCACTTAGAAATTTTTAACGGAATGTGTACAAACAAATATACACCTTACAACAAACCCAAACAAACCATATTTTTCTTAATCTACAGTTTTCAAGGTGTTTCACTTTCTTCTCTCTTTTTCTTGTCAAAAGAAAAATATAGAGATGGAATTCGGCATACAAGGATTTTTTTTGGGAGCTCAGGAGAAAGGAAGAGTATATTTAATTTTAGTTTGGAAAATTTTCAGAAAATACATGTACAAGTGTGAAACAATATAGTTCTCTATAGTTCTACAGTTTACTTCCCAGTTTCTACAAAGTTGCTTATTCTGGAAGCATAAAGCTAAGAATGATGTCAGTAGATTCTGCTGACCACTTTGCAATGCAGTTTATCTGATGCATAAGAATATTGGTAGCAAATTATTCCAAGTATGGTACCTTCAACACGTGTAACAGAAACTTGGCAAGCCTGAATATTTAGCCTCAATCTTCTTTTCTGACAGAAGAGAATATGAAATAATCACACCTTAAATAACTCCAGAAATTCCAGAGTTATAAAGCTAGATACAAATGATTGTAAAATCTGCAAATAAACTAGCATTTAGGTTGATTGTGGACTTCAGATGATGAAGTGTTAATGAGAAATAGTGACATAAAACATAAACACAAGTAAATAGATCAAATCAAACCCTAGACTGGAAAAGACCTCTAAGATCATTGAGTCCAACTGTGAATCTAATGCTGCCAAAGTCACCACTAAACCATACTCCTAAGTGCCATATATATACTTCTTTTAAATACTTCTGGCACAGAAGTAAAATTTGATTAAACCACTGCCCTGGCAGCCTGTTCCAGTGCTTGACAGCCCTTTCAATGAAGGAAGTTTTTCCAATATTTCATCTAAACCTCCACCAGTGTCACTTGAGACCATTTCCTCTTGTCCTGTTGCTTGTTACTTGGGAGAAGGAATTGACTTCCACATGGCCACAACTTCTTTTCAGGTAGTTCTAGATAGTAAGGTCTCCCCTGAGCCTCCTTTCCTCCAGGCTAAAAAAAGGCTGCTCCTCAAAGGACTTGTGCTACAGACACTTCACCAGCTCCGTTGCTCCCTCTCTGGGCACACTCCAGCACCTCAATGTCTTTCCTTTTGTGAATGGCGCACAACTGAACACAGGATTCTGAGTGTAATCTCCCCAGTGCAATGGTCAGTGGAATGATTACACCCCTGGTCCTGCTGGCCACTATTGTTGATCCAGATCAGGATGCCATTGGCTTTCTCGCCCACATGGCCACATGTTGGCTCAGCAAGCCCCAGGTCTTTTTTCACAGGGTATCTTTCTAGCCACTCTGCCCCAAGCCTGTTATGTTACACAGGGTTGTTGTGAGCCAAGGGCAGGACCTGGATCTTGGCCTTGTTGAATCTCACACCCTGGGGCCCAACCTCTCTATTCAGACTGTTCAAATCCCACTGCAGGGCCTTCCTACCCACAAAAACATCAACACTTTTGGCCAAGTTGGTGTTGTCAATGAGTTATTTGGCTGCAGATGCCCTTGACTCCCTTGCCCCATTTGTTAATAAAGATATTTAACTGGTTTGGCCTTGTCATGGTTTGACACTGTTTGCCAAACATTTCTCCACCAATTGTTCTAGGTTAACTATTTTCCCATTTGTGAGATCATGACAAGACAGAAAACAAAGGTCAAGCAATCCCACTTACGAATTACAAAGATAGTTTATTTCTCACACACAGAAGGAAAAAAAAAGAAAAAGAAAACCATGAAAATGTCAAAAAAGCACTTTTCCTCCTTCTCCAAAATTCAAACTCAATTCTCAAACACTCATGTCAAATGTCCCAAACCTACAGCCTGCCCGAATTGCAGTAGGGTCCATCTCTCAGTCTCTTGGGACATTTAAAATGCTTATCCAGCATTCAATGAAAATTCACTCAGTCCAACACTGCAGCCAGAGAAAGCACTCCCCAAACTACTAAGAAAATAGTCCATCTTCCATGAAGCCTTCTTTCTTCATCTTCTGTCTCTCAGCAATCTCATCAAAGGAGGGGAAAGGGTTAATATCTTGTTTCAGTTCGTAGCAACCCAATGATGTCACATGCTGTGGGGGTTGAGGACCAGGCCTCACCCTGCTCACAAGGGCACCTCCCAAACCTGGGGCCCCTCCAGGTGACCTCCTGCTGCCTCCATCCCGTGGCCCCACGGCTGCCCGGCTCGGGTGCTGCCACCCTGCTCAAAGCAAAGCAGCTCCTGTTGCAGCCTGAGCAACCTTTCCCCTTTCCTTCCCCCCTCCACCTCTGCCAAGCAGCGAGGAAGGGGCAAGAGAAGAAGGGCCCTCTGCCGTCCCGTCCAGCCCCGGCACCCCTTCCATTCCAGAGAGGGGCCGCGAAGGCCCAACCTGCCCCGGGCCAGTGCTCACGGCCCCGGGCACTGCCCCGCTGTTACCTCGTGGGGGCTGAGAGGAAAAAGGGAAGAACTTCCTGCGAGCTCCCATATTTACCCTTGCCTGTGGGTGTTTTCACTCAGACGTAATTTCCGGTTTCAAACTATTACAGGTCTCAGTACTGAGTCTGAGGAGCACCAGTGTCCTGCCACCAGCTGGATGTAACCCCATTCTCCACCACTTTCTGGACCTAGCCATCCAGTCAGGTTTTCACACAGTGTACCAGTCTAAGCTGTGAGCAGACAATTTCTCCAGGAGGCTACTGTTGGAAATACTGTGAAAGACTTTGCTAAAATCCAGGTAGACCATATCTGGAGTCTTTCCCTCATCTACTAAATGGATCACCTATTCATAGGAGGATATCAGTTACAGAATCATCATACAACAGTTTGGATTGACAGGAATCTTAAAGATCATCTAGTTCTTACCTATGTCATAGAAGGAGATCAGGTTATTCATAACAAAATTTATAGAAAAATGCAAAGTATTGGAAAAAATTATGGAGATCACAGAGACACACCATATAGCTCCACTGGATTGTTTCAAAATAATCTTTAGAATCCAAGTACACTCAGACTCAACAGTGGCAGGATTACATTCTGCAACTTTTGTAAACTTACGGATTATAGCTGTTCTGAAGACAGAAGTAGTTTCTTTGGTCAAGTGTAACACTTCTATTTTTTTTCTCTCTGAGACATAATGGAAAGATATCTCTTTCACCTAAATTTCACAACTATGATCTGATTTGACAACCATGTTTGACTAAATATCTTTACAGTACAGACATTTGATCACAAAATCAGCTGGATTGGAAAAGACATTTGAGATCATTGAATCCAACCTATGATCAAACATCACCTTGTTGACTACAGCATGGCACTAAAATGCCACATCCACTCTTTTCTAAAGCATCTCCTGGGACTGTGACTCCACCACTTCCCTGAGCAGCCCATTCCAATGCCCAATCACCCTTTCTGCGAAAAACTTCTTCTTATGTCCAGTCTAAACCTCCCCTGACATGGTTTAAGCCTGTGTGCTCTTGTACTGTCACTGGTTGCCTGTGAGAAGAAACCGACCCCCCCCTGGCTACAGCCTCCTTTCAGGGGCTTGTAGAGAGTGATAAGGTCACCCCTGAGCCCCCTCCTCTCCAGACTAAACACCTCCAGCTCCCTTCAGCTGCTCCTCACAGGACTCATGCTCCAGATCCTCCATCAGCCTTGTTGCCCTTCTCTTTATACATTCCTACATCTCAACATCCATCCTGAACTTGCGGACCCAGCAGTGGACACAGCGCTCGAGGTGTGACCTCACCTGTGCTGAGTACTGGGGGCAATCCCTGTCCTGGCCCTGCTGGCCACACTATTGCTGGTACAGACCAGGATCTCATTGGCCTTCTTGGCCACTGGGGCACTGCTGGCTCATGTTCAGCTGCTGTCTGTCACTACCCCCAGGGCCTGGGCACTGTGCAGCCAGAACATACAGGACAACTCCATTCAACATACAGGACAACTCCATTCCCAGCCTGTATATATTATCCCTGTGACCATCCATCCATCAGAGGAAGAATTAATAGAGTGAAATGGAATATCTTCCCTAGTTATTTTCTAGAAAATGTACATTTAAAACCAGTTTAGTTGTGAGTAGTGAAAAAAAAAAGTCTGAAAACTTCAGTTAGAATTTACTAAGAAATTTTATACTTTGTTGTTGTCATTAAATTATATGTCTTAAGGGAGTGTTTGTCTCAACACTTATAGTAGCAGTTGGGAGAAAAAAAAGTTTTAGAAAACAAAATCCCATAAAAATCACCAGAGGTCTTTTAGTAAGAAAATGAAACTATGTTGGTAGTCAAAGAAAAAGGAAGAGTATTCTGCCTGCTTCACCAATCTCCACGTGGTTGAGCAGCTTGGTTGGCACATTTGGTCACATGCATTTTGACAGATATGTTACCACTGTCAGTGCTATTAAGACAATTGTGGCTATCACTGGTGTATCCAGGCTGGTGTTTCAAAGTTACACCAGTGATTATTTTTAAATTATTTCATTCTGTTTTGTTCTCCTTAAGAATAATTTTCTGTCTTGCTAGCTACGCTTGCATCAATCTAAGTTACATTTCAAGAAGCTTTAAGTTTTTCTTAATTTTCATTATTTCATAGGAATATAGACTTTGCAGTGTTAGAATAGACCAGAAGCATACCTGGCCCATTTTCTCTCAAATAGGAGTGCTGACTGGCTACAAATGAATTGCACATTGTAAAATAGACAGAAAAATGCAGAAAAAGTCCCAATCTAGAGTATTTTTCCCACTCTCATTCATTAAAAAGAGGTCTTTGCCCCAGAGGATTCTTGCTGAAAATGCTATTTCTAACTCTTAAAATATTAAATCCATTTCATGTCATTCACTGTGGACTGTTTTGAAATATACTTCATCTGCACTTGCAGAAAAACTCTTTCACTTTAAATCTGCCTGAAGGGAATTGTAATAAACTCATTCTTACTGTTACATTATTGACTTAATTACGGTATTATTTGGTTAATTAGAGAAAAAGTATGTGTCTCACAGTTACAAATATTTCTCTTTTAAAAATTCCTACACATATCAGAAGACCACAAGTGCTTTATCAGCTTCATAATACTGCCTAAGGAAGGTAAGATTTCTACAGGTGAGGGAACTGAGGTATATGGAGTCTGTATAATCTGGATGTTGTAGTTTATCTACAGGAAAACTGTAAGTCAGTATTTTAGCATCAATATATGCTTAAAAATTCTGTTCACAAATTTAGGGGATAAAGTGCACACAGACACACATATATACATGGTTACCTGTATAAATTTGAAATCAATTTTTTGTGTGTGTATCTGAGTTTATTTCTAAATAAAGTTTGCATTTTAAACTAAAATTAAATTTGAAAACATATTTCTTTTAGTCACATCGTAATATAATCTTTGTGGTATTTATGTCACCACAAATATTCCTGCCGTCAGCTCTGCTTGATGAAATTTTGTGTTGACATGTTGTTGACATGCTACAGAATATATTTGCACAAATGAAGACCATCTTTGGTACAATACCTTGTAATTAGGTATTGGAACTAACTGGAGGACTTGTAGAATAAGCAAAAAAAATTAATTGTTAAAACTTTTCATAAATTTTAAAAACAGGAGAATATGGGTTAAAGTTGCTGTAAGTTAGATAATTTTTTCTTCATAGAAGTTAAATTATTAACTGCAATGCACATGCAAGGGTTTTTCCCTAAAGAAATAGTTCAATACACATTTTGAGAAATGGTCTAGTACAGACTGTATAGGGAGGGGTTCTAAAGGTTTGGTCTTTACATTTATTAATCTCTTCTTTCTTCCTTTTTGCTTCATATGCATTTTTTTTAGTTTTATTTGTTGTAGTTCCCTGACACAGAGATCAGCCAATCAACCAATCAATCTATGTTTTCTTAGTTTTTTGTTTTGTTTTGTTTTGTTTTCCTCCAGTTGTTCACTGGTATGTGCATAACTAATAAATTAGGGTTGAAAATATATGTATACCTTACTAAATTACAATGTGTATATATTGTACAGCCACTGTAAATGCATATAAAATCATGTATATGTAAGCATACCATATACATTTTACAAGCATGTACAAACAAAAAACTGCAACTTGAGGCACATAATTAGTAAATATGTTAATTTATATGTATATAATCTGTTACTAATAAAAACACATGAAAAAGTAGATGATTGCCCAAAGACTGGTATTTATATGGTAAAATTCGTATACTATTTCCAGGTTGTATTGTAAATAAATGTTCTTAAAACACTTCATCAGTAGCTGAAGGAAACATGTCATACTAGCCAGACAGAGCCATAACTTGATCCTTCGACCAAAACCCACACATGCCTATCTTTTTACAAGCTGATGGAAAGCCTATTACTATTACAGGCAGCTGCATCTCATTTTCCAACAGTCAGCATACTAAACCCTTGATGGATAACTAAGGCACTAATCAATATCTGACTGTGACTCTGATTTTATACACTTTTCTTCTGTTGCTGCTATTGTCTGGTAAATGAATATAACAAGCAAGATTAAAAAAATATCAGTTGTGAGACTATGAAAATATCAGGGAAATAGGAGCACATTCTCTGTGTTCTCTAAAAAAAAAGAAAAAGAGCAGCATTGACATCTACATTTTTGTACTTTGAAGTCAATTCCTTCTATGAGTGTTACTGTCAGTAATTAAATTGTATTTGAAAGGGAGACAAACTGAGGATCAAGTGCATCAATAGATTTCCCTGACCTGCCACTGTAGAGTTCAAACATGTGAATGCTTTTCTAAGCTGTTTGTTTAATCAGCATATTTAGTATTTTGATTTTTTAATCATCTTCTGACTTAAGCACCTTTATTGCTCCTCCACAGTAGTGATGTTTCATCTAGCAATGAAGTCATAAGATTGGTCCACCATAAGGTGCAGTTTTGTCATGTCTGTAAACTCTGTCATTTACTAAGATTTCTCCTAAGCTGTGAAGATGGGTGACCCTCTTTCAGGGGTTAGGGTATGGATGCTCTGTAGATAATGACAGTTAATCTCTTGGTTCCTGAACATAAGTATCAGACAGAAATAGAAAATGTTCTGTATCATTACAACTGTCTCTAACAAGGGTATTATTCTCTTCATTTGATCTGTGCAACATATCTTTAGTCTTCCAGCCTTCTCCTTTGTGGTCCATTCATGAAGTGTGGTCAATGTCTAAAGAGCAATGCTCTGGAAAAGATCCAGAAGAAAGAGAAGGGTTGTAGAGATCACAGCCTGTTTGAACTCTTTATGATTTGTGTGAGTCTAGGAAAGAAAAGCATTGTGCACAAAGTAGAAAGCAGGCATATTCTGGTCAGATTGTAATACCAGTCTGAAAAACCTTTGTATGCTTAAATAACGATAATCTTTGTTGTATCCCTACATGTGGTCCCCTCTGCCTTGTAGCTGCAAAACTGCCAGCAATCTGTCTGTGGATCATTGGCTGCAAAACCTACATTTGTGAGCCTCCTGTGGTTCATGGGAGCATATGCAAAAGCAAGCAGCTGGGCTGGCAGCAACAACAGCTGTGTTCTCAAATTTGCATCCAGAAGCCTCCTACCAAAATAGGTTTCTGGAAATCTGTCTCATGACACCTGAAAGTGAATTACACCCATGGAAATTGTGGAGCCTGGACTCTTAGAAGAATGACATAGTATCTTATTGAGACATTTATTACACATGTATTTAATGCAAATAGATTGCCCATGAATTAAAATAAATTTGGGATTCAGAGCTGAGTGAGATCTCACAATAAGGAAACATTTTATTCTTGGCTATGCCTTCAGCTGTCATCTTCATATGAAAACATTTAGTTTCAAGCCACTCAGCATCTCACATTCTCATTTGATGTCACTGCACAAATGGGGAGGACTTCTAGTTCCCCCATATTCTGGAACCAAATTATGGAAGAGAGTGCAATGCAGACATACAGCTGTGTTTCTGTTGGCTACATCTGTCATCAGTGAGAAGTAGGGCTTGTTTGGGGCCTGAGTAGAGTATCTGTCTTCCTTTCTGTGAAGTCTTTGGAATTCATATTGCAATTTCAGAACTTCTTTCATGGCCTTCTTACTGTTGGAGACAAATTTTGTGTGCTTGTATCATCTTCTGCCCATGGAAGCCTGGCTGAATCATATCTCAATCACTCCCTGACACTCATAATATGAAAACTGCTATAAATGAAACTTACTTATATGTTTACATTTTGACAGTCAATATTTTATTCTATCCTTCTTGTCTTTCAGTTTGGTAGGATTCCAAAATCTTTTAAACACATGAAAACAGAAAATTAGAACACTGATTATTAAAGGGAAATATGGAGAAAAAAAAAATCTAAGTAGAAATTATTGTCATCTCTGTCTTCTTTATGCAGATTGAAAAGTGGATTTTGTGGTTTAATTTTATTTGACTTTCAATATTTAATATGCTAGAGCTAATATTAGGATAAAAAGAAATCTGTATTTATAAAAGGACAAATGT
>WAAE01032770.1:0-12609 GCA_013400495.1 Nicator chloris | reverse complement strand
TTTTTTTTTCTTTCACCAAGAGTTTTCAATGATAATAATATATCACATAACAGTTCTTGCAAACATGTAACTTTTTCAATTAACTTAGTCAAGTCAAAATAACATTTTTAAAATAGATGTTGAAATAGCCAACTCTCTGTTCTTTGGGGGAAAAAATAGTTGATGCTTACAATAGAAAATGCTCATTCCAAGAGGTCTAATGAAATTTATATCTCATTTGTGGAGCTATAATTTGGGGAAAAACAAAAACAAAAACAAAACAACAACCAAAAAAAAAAAACCAACAAAAAAACCCTCAAAATTTATTTTACTTCATGTCAAGGTTTGGATTCAGAGTAATGTACTTGCACTGTGGGTGAACAGCAGACTGGAAAATGAGGGGACATGAGGGGACTCCAAAAGGTGGGAATTGTTGCTTTCTCCTTGGAAAGAGAAAGCTGGGTGAAGATCTTGAGTTTTGTCTTGATCCACCCAACAGCAAGGTATAAAGAAAACAGAATGGAACTCTTCTCAGAAGTGCAGTGATGGGACAGGAGGCAACAAGACACCACAAGACAAGATGCTGTGGGCAGGAAGTTGGACTATCTGACCTTTTGCAACATTATTGTGGAATCCTTTTCTGAAGCAAAGTCTTGTTCAGTATTCAATGAAAACAAAAGCAGAAAAAAACTCCCTGCAGATTAAAGTACTAAATGTGTGTAAAGAAATCACAGGTTTCTGACAGAAACTGCCAAAACAAAACCCAGGGGATGCATCTCCTGGCACAGAACACCCTGAGTCGTGTCTCCTGTGATAAGAAAGAGAAGAAATGCCTCACCAATACTTAGTCACACTTAGCTAAAGAGGGTTTTTTGTTATTATTTATTTCTCTATAAAGAATATTTTAAGAAGAACTCTGACAGAGTTTTGTGCTTCAATGTAAAACTGTAATTCCTTATGGAAAAATGATTGCAAGCTGATACTGATTTCTTTTGCATGAATTTGGATGGGGCAAGTGTCTGTATAGCACTATTTTAATGAAGCATGGAATGTTGGGGTTTTAAAATTTTTTAAACTGTGTCTTTGCGGACCAATATTAGCTCAGCTATTAAACAGCCATTTTGAGTTTTCTATGGATAGGTTGTAATAATGGTGTTGTGGTTCAGTATCAAAGGAAAATTAGATCCCAGTTTTCCCTGCTGCCCAGAATAATTTCAGAATCCACACTACTGTGGTGATTCTCCAAGGGAAAAAGAGCTGAAGTGTATTCCCACAGTCGTAGAGCTGATTATTCCAGAGATGAAAAGTAAATGGAATATACAGACACAATCATTAAAATGTTTGCTGTTTGTAGTGTTTGAGATAAAATGTTGGTGTCATTACTATTTACTGTATTCAGCCACTCCACATTTATGTTCCTCTGAAAGAAAATAAAAAATGCATCTCTCTTTCTGAAACATGCTCAGGAGTCTTTTGCTGCTCGTAACTCAGGTACAAACAGAAGAAAAGTTACACACCAGGGGATTTTTTATTTTTGCTTTTTTGTTAAAGTCTTTTTAGTGTAAGACCCAATCTTGTGAAATATTGAATCCCTTCAATTTCTTTGACCTTCGAAGGAGATGATGTCACACCTTGCTTTAGCACCCCCAAAGACCAGGCTTTGGTTGGATTTTCAAGACTTTCAGAGCCCTTGGTGGTAAATCAGCAGCACCTGATAACTTTTAACATCTCTTCCCTCTTAAAATTAAAATACCAAAGAACTGTTCTGTACAGAAATTGTTTCTGCATTAATGAGCAATTAGGAACAAAAAGAAGAGGAACAAGGAGAAGACTGTACTTTGGCACATGATTATTTATTCATGCTAGAAGCTGATGGAACTACATTAGGGGGAAATATATTTTTTAAATGAACAGGAGAGGGATTGTTTTACCACCAGCTGATTCACATTTATCCTTGCAGTCTGCCTTGTTAGCTGTGAGGAATTTCAGAATTTCAATATTCAGTATTAAAAGACTTCACTGGGGTGTCTTCATGACTGTAAACAAATGTAGAAAGGAAAGTGCATTTGCCAAACATGGGAAATTGGAATCCCTCTAGAAATGTCAATGCTGTACCTATTTACAGTAGATTTACACATCATACAAAAGATTCAGGAAGGTGGGATCATGCTTATTAATGCTGACACATCTACCTTTCCATGGATATATTTTATATCCCAGATGTATTCAAGCATATCCTATCAAGCCTTCCCACACTATTCTTGAGACCATAAAAAGAAAAAATAAAAAACTTAGGATGTTTATATTGAAAGAAAGAAAAGCTTCTTTTCCCTAGATTCTGCTGAGGCCTTGGTTTTTGCTTTTTCATCCTGTAGTAAATGGAAGAGTCCCTGCCCAGTTATAATGTTTATGTGATTTCTCTATTCTGCCAGACAACTTCTTATTCTCTGATCATTTGAATAAGTTGAGGAACACAACTTTTCTTAAAAGAAATTATCATGGCAAAAGGTTTTGTTCTCCCTTTAGACTATATTCTAGCTTTGAAGAGAAAGATTTAAAGGTATTAGTGGAGTAAAAAACTATACAACTCAGCATAAATAAGAAAACTTTCATGTAAATCAGTGGCATAATTCCCGGTGGATGAAACCCTGTCCTCACTAACAGTGATTGGAACTTGAGCATTAAATAAAAAATGCCACAGTTTCACATTTAAACATCAGTGATGCAAACCAAGGACTTGAAGGGTAATTCTTCGTTTTCCTTTTTTTTCCAGACAACATTCACATTGTGAATTGCCCACTGCGCTGGTGTACAAAACTATGCTGCAGTCCACAGGCAAAAATAAACAAGTCAGTCTCCCATGGTTTTAAAAGATGTTCAGCAGAGGACACTACAGGAATTGAGCTTCTAACTTTGCACAGAAGCAGTCTTTACAGAAGCTGACCTGGTTATCCCCAATAGCACAGAGATCAGATCACTGAACTGTTTTTGCTCTGCTCGAAAAGATTGGTCCTGTCTTCCTGAGGAGGCTCTTCATGTATATACATTCTTCATGAATGTACAAGTGAGGTAGCTCAGGATGGTCACCAAAAACCGAGTGACTTAAAGGGCAGTTTCACAGGGCAGTAAATTCTGATGTGCACAGGCTTCACTTGGACATGATTTCTTTTTTTTGTTAGGTTTACTTATTAATTAGTGCCTCAGTACCAGACAGCTCCAGTACAAGGGTTCACAATCTTATTCTCCATGTTAATTCTTATTGCTTTCAATATTGTGGCACTCCCAAGTGCTGTCAGTGCAACATCAATGACAGGTACATTAAATGGAGATAAATAGAGAAGGGATTCTCTGAGAATATATGAGTTCAGGTTTTGAGATTCTTCCCACCTAAAAACGGCATTGAATTGGATCCTCCCACACATCCAAAATGACTCTTCAAACTATGAAGCTATTTTGCAGAAAGATGAAGTCTGTTTTAATTCTGGAAAAGCATAAGGAGACATTGGCCCTCAGGAAGATAATCCTCTGCCAGCTCTGCTTCAGTTTGAGTTTTCAGTTTTGGAATGGATATTGGAGTTGTACTCCTTTGGGAGGGGAATATCAATTTAAAATCACCTCTGGAATCAGTGTTTCCCTTGTCTTGCTCCAAATGGTTCTATCCTCAGAGATTGTTTCTTTGGGTGGTTTTGAGGCCCCCCAAATCTCGTGACACAAAGACCCAGGCTGACTGTCACAGTGTTTTCCAGGTTCCAAGAGCCACCTAATATATTCAGGCCCTATCTTCTGTGATTTTTATATCTTTATTGCATCTAGCCTCCAGATTTAGTTTATTAGGATGCTCTGATCTAGTCAGTCTGAGATGTCTGATATAGTACAAACCACTGTACAAGTAAGCATTGAAAATAGAATTTTATACCACAGATTGTCTTCATTTAGAGTCAGCAAAGATGTAAAGCTTTTTCTTTTTTTTTTCCCTTGAAAATATTCTGCATTGCCCTGCAGTGAAATACACACAGCATTCCTGCATTCCCCAGTAGAGTTTGCTGATTTTTATACTTGTTTTAACGTAGAGACTATTGTGATGAAGAGCAGGGGTGATATGACATTTGAAAAGCCTCTTGAGAGAAAAGCAGCAAAGTGGATGGCACTGAAAAATCATTCTGAACCTGAGATAATTTGAGCAGCTCTACACCATTATTGTTCCACTGCTATCAGTGACAGGTACTTCAGACAGCACATTTGCTAAGGATCCAAATATATCAGTGGTTGTCTTTCTCAGGAGAGACAGTCTTATCTCTGCTAGGGCTGACCCCTGGAAAGGTTATTCAGAGAAAATCATCAAGAATTATATCCTGCTGGCCACCATCACATCTCTGGTGAGTGAGAATGCCAGGAGGATTAAGAGATCTGAATAACCTAAAAAAGCACCAGCCAGATCCCTTCTCAGCAATTTCTTTCCCAGAGCTGGCACCTGGATTACCCCATTGTTATCCTCATCTTGATGTGGAAACGGTGACAGACTTGTGGGCTGCAGGCAGTTTGAAGCATCACTGCCTTGTGTTCTCAGGTGATGAGGCTGAAGGTGTCTGGGCTGCAGCACAGCCTTCCTCTGAGAGTTTGTGCAAGGGACAATTCCCTGCCTCCTGTATTCCTCTTTGTCTCTGTCTTACCAACCAGATAATTTGTGAGACAGTGTCTTTTGTATCACCTTCCCCTGGTCTAATAAATAGCATATACATCTCCAAGATTGCAGGCACCAGAGGGATTCTTCTCTCCCAGATAAGTGTTGCTTTTTGTGTTTCAAGAGTACATAGCACTGCAGGAACTTTCATGTAAGAGAGAGAGAGAGGCAGAGGGGTTTTTTTGAACAAGAGCAGCTACTTCGAACTTAGCCAGAAAGAACATTATATAAGCTTTGGTTGTCCAAAAGATAGACAGTAATCTTTTTTTCTCCAGCTGTGAAGCAAGAATTAGGTGGTCAAATTGAGAGATAGAATTTAGTAACCAGTTTTTCAGAGATGACCATGATATTTTTACTTAGAATATAGGAACTATTCCATGAAATGAAGTAGCTAAAGTGTAAGTCCATGTCATAATATCCAGCTTTGCTACTCCTGTACCATTGCATAGGAGGGAGGCAATAGAAAGCAGCTAAGAGGTAGTAACTTCCTAAGCCACCCTTGGTGCCTGATCAGAGAATATGAGATCATATGTATTTAAATAATATCTTACTTGCTAGACCTCTTGCCTTTAAAAGCAATGAAGCAGAAATTTTATTTCTTTCTGCATTCATCAGTTCCAGAATAGAGATACACTGAACTTACAACCAGTGTCATTTGTGTAAAAGCCAGGGTCCCTAAATAAATGAAGAATAATTTAAGCAACTGAGTGATGTTTCTAGCTACTTTTCTACTAAGGAGTCATTCAAGAAGAATTCTTTTTGGCAATCATATGCCGAGCCCTAATCTACTCTTTTTCTTTTATCACTCATTTTCCCCTCTCCCTTCTTTACACTGATCTACATGGCGATTAGGATATAAAACAATTCCAGCCAAATAACTTTGCAGACAAATAAGCTGATTTTTAACCTGAATGAATCTTCCAGGTAGGTTCACACTGCCTGCATTGGGATGTACACGGATATGTGTTACTGATAGGCAGGACTTTATAAAGGGAAGGCCTCGTAACATGGCTCTGGCCAGATACTTAGGCTAAGTAGAAGGGAACAATGGGAGAGGGACTCAGATGGAACACGGGTAGAGAGACGTGAGAGATGTGAGGGATGTAAGGGATGTGAGAGATGTGAGAGACACGAGAGACGTGAGAGACACGAGAGACCTGAGACGTTCCGCGTGGCAGCCACAAGTCCACAAGCTGGTGTGGTGGTTGGTTGACTTGGGCTTGTTGTGCCTTAAAACTATGTAAACTGATAAGTGGCTAACTGCTTAAAAAGGCTGGGGTTTTGGCAATAAGGAGCTCTCCTTTGCACCTGCCCGAGGTCCCTACGTCGCTCATTACCACAAGAGATACGCATGGATATCCTCATGCACGTACTGAAAGGAGACTGAGAGTCCAGTATATGGATCACACGGAGAGGGCAGAGTTAAACAGAAGAGATTTGAGCTGCTGAAACAAATGATACGCTTACTGCATCCTTAGTTTCCAAACAGTACAAGCCATTAAATATATATATATATATATATGTAACTCTATATACAATATTGGACTTGACAACCTCTAACATTAGAAAATGTCAGAGGATAGCTGATGGTTGTGTAGAATTTCTTCTACCTTGTATTATTTGCTTGACATATTTAACCACTTTAGATTTCTGCCATTTGAAAACATTTTGATTTCTGAGATATTAATTCAGCCCTTGTCTGTTTTATACGCTGTTTTTTCCCTAAAACTCCATCTTGTCTTATGGACTGTGATATTGATTGCATGTGTGATAGAGAAACCAAGGAGAGGACAGGAGTGGGATAAGGAAGCAACAAATTTTTAATTTAAAAAATTTAAATGTATTAAAATTTCTTTTTCTTATCCCTATAGTCAGATACATGAGCTGGTCTACTAAGATTAAATATGTTTTCCCTTACTGATTCAAATATCCCTTTAACGTTAGTTTGTACAGTGGTTCAAGTGTAAGCAAAAACATTATTTACATTAGTGTTTACAAGATGTGATAAACACACAAATCCCTACCAGTAGACACCTACAACTTGCTATAAGTAAATAATGAGGAGGAAGAGTTGCTCCCTGATGCATTGATGCTGGTTTCAAAGAGACTTAATGAGACATGCACCTGCCAAACACTAATGTGCAAGTTAAAAGACATGGGAACTGTGTTGAAATTTCCTTCATGAAAATGTTCAGACTTCCTTGCTCATTGCTCACATATAAATAAGTGCAGGTAAAAAAAAAAGAAGGTGGAAGGGGATGTTTACGAAGCTGTTTGATCCAGATCTGTTCCAGTGTTGAGGAATAGGACATGTTTTTTCCTCTGCAAATTGGCATCTCAGACTCTCCTTCAGACAAAACAACTACACATTCATCATTTTAGCATTCACTGGAAACTGTTTTCATGCTCAGCCAGATGAATTTCCTTATAGCTCTTCATTCTGATCACCTGCCAGTCTCAGTTATCAACAAAGATAATAGGTTTTATCACTGGGGTCTGGGTATCAAAATCAGCAGGGCTGCAGCAATAATTAAGGGGAAAAACACCATTGATGCACAGGCAGTTCTTTATCTCAAAACTCACAACCCCTGTGCACAGCCCTGGTTGCAACACAGCAATATATTACTCCCCTTCACTATGGGACATTTAGGCCAGGGGACCATGGAAAAAATGCTTTTTTAATAGCACATGCACAATTTGACATTAAGGTTTTATTCTGCCAGACAAGCTAATGGGTCATATAAGTGCCAGAGGTATTACCATCTACAATTATCACTAGCAGCTTGCTTAACACAGCACATTTCCCAAAAACATGCCTTTCCACTTCATGGGAAACCTTATGCGTGCCGATCCACAGCCAAAGTTATCATCTAATTAAACAAAGGTAAAACAGTCCTGATGATCCTGGGAACTGTTTGATTCAGCTGCCAAACTTAGGTCTCCAGCATCATTTTGAACATCTTACTGCACCATGCTTGGCCTCCTGCTGCCAATTTCCTGCCAGCCCTCTGTCACATCTGCCAGTTCCTGCAGTTGTCTCAGGTATTCAGTGGACCAGCTGACTCAAACCTTGATAGCTGTGTTAAGCTAGAGCTTAATGCTACCTTATAGACTGATTTTAATGATGTTGGCAAGATTCTCAGTCTAATAAATTGAGAATGGCATTAATGTTGGTTTTCAGAGGTCACAGGTGAAACACAGAGTTCCAGGGACCTGAGTGAACACACAGATTCTGATCCTTCTGGCCAGTCTGAAAACATCATCTGTAATCTTCCTCTGCAAACTCTCTCCTTCTTTTCAGCCTGGGTGTTTAACTGGTTGTGTTCAGAGTTAGCCTTAATATGACTCAGCTGCATAACTCTAGAGGAGGCTTAGGCTGAAACAACTAAGTTGTGAGAAAGCCCTGTGGAAAGCCTTATCCAGGGTATTGACCCTTTCTGTCCCCTCTGCCCTGTCCAGGAGCTGGATCTCAGTGCAGCCCTTGCCCTTGGCCTTTGTCTGAACTACACTGCAGGTATGTCCACGCCTGGCCTGGCACCTTGCAGATCCTGACTTGCTGTCTTGAACTCAGAGCTGGCTCATCATTTGGTTTGGTGTGGTGACTGCTGCTTTGTGCTGGTTACTGAGAGCAGAGCTGCTCTGCTGTCCTGGTTTGGGTACTGTGGGGCTGTACCCCTTGTCTCCCAGAGCACTGCCCTGCTTTCCTGGCTGTCACCTCCATCCCATGGCTCCCCTTCCCTCCCAGATCATCCCACTTTCACAGCTCTCTGACACAAAATGTAAAGAACTTGTCCATTTAAGGCTCTGGAAAGCATCTGATGTGTGTCACAGACTCCCACTGCTGATTAGAGCAATGTATTTGCAGAACACACTCATGAAGGTGCTTATATCTAGTAAGAAAACAAAATTATTTAGGATCCTGCCACCTCTGTACACTCTTCCTCATTTCCTTGTTGCTATGTGGCAAGCACAAACATGTAGCAGGATATAGATTAAACAGTGCTAAAATACCAAGCAGTGATCTTGTGACAGTTTTTTTGAAACCAAACTTGTGACTTGTGGTGACACCTTGTGCTTTGCCTTTCCTCCACACAAACTCAGAGGAGAGGAAGAAAATATCACAGTCAAAACCCAATCCTGAAGAAAGAGATGGGCCACTGCTAACATCTGACAGTGGCCATGGAAAGAGACACGGTGGAGCTTAGAGAGGAAATTGGCAAACCTTGGCCACTGAAAATTTACTTCCAGAAGAAGTAGCCTAGTCTAATTCTATTCTATTCAAACCTAGTATAACTGCCTTTGTTTCATAAAAATTTGCATTACAGTGATGACCATTTGACCAACTGACAACATTTGACAGAGCAATTTTAACATGTGTTTTACATCTATAATAGCAGTGTGATGTGAGCAGAAGGTAGCATTATTTTTCCTGTCTGATGTTAGACAATTCTACCTGCCTCCTGACAGTTCCTGAGGCAAAGGAAAGGAGTAATTTCTCTTTTGTCAATGACAATAGAAACAGAAATGTTTGGGACAGAACTTTTCCCTGACAATTCTACAGTAAAATGGCAGATATTTGTACATTTAGAAATCAAAATGAATGTCCATTATAAAAGTTGCAAGTTCTCATGCCACATCTTATACAGGTGAAAATCTGACCCCGGTAAATGCAAATATAATTATTTTGTCTTTTGTTCCCTCTAGTACTATGCTCCAGGAGTGACTGAGCTGTTCATTTGAGAGGAAAAAATAGATAGAAGTAGGAGGAAGAAATAGATTGGATGTTTAATTTTTGGTGGATGATTATCATCCTACTCTGACAGATGATTTCTGCTAGGTCACTGAAGCTTGTACTCTCAGATAATCCCTGTTTTCTGGGCAAGCACAAACAAAAGGAAGTGCAGGCAACAAGGATTAAGAATAATATGGGAGCTCCAAACTATCAAACCTATTTATTACCCTTCTCACAGAAGACACATCTCTAATGGTACATGAGCAATTGACTCTCCTGTGAGAGCACCAAACAAGGAAATCTCTTATTGATAAAAAAAGGTCTCACTCTTTAAATACAAGACTCAATGGAGTGATACTCACCTAGAACACTCAAATTTTTACTTCATAAGTAGATACTGTAGTTTTTTACTTCTGGGTTTGCTAGTTTAAATATTCCAAAAGGACACTGTAGTAATGCCATGCTTGTGTTCCAATAACACCTTGTGATTTGGTGGGCTGGAGAGG
The DNA here is from genome assembly GCA_013400495.1 of Nicator chloris. NCBI lineage: Eukaryota > Metazoa > Chordata > Aves > Passeriformes > Pycnonotidae > Nicator > Nicator chloris. Next base: position 2,711 of record WAAE01032770.1, on the reverse strand, counting down.
AAAGCAACATGCATCAGTCACCAGAATAGAGAACTGCCATGACTTTGTATTCTATAATCTTACAGCCATATAGGGTATGTTCTTAAAAGCACTTCTGCATTCCACAGTAATCCATGGTCAGCACAAGGAATAACTTTTGTCAGCACTGAGTTTTCTCTTTGTTTGTCTCAACTAAATCAAGGCTCCAAACCTCTCACTGAAAGGTGACTTCTGTGGGACAGAGTTAAATTGCACGGTGTTTAATCCAACATTATATGCACCTGACACAGTCATACTGGATACGGCTGGGACATACAGATCAGTTGATCAAAGCCTTGGCTCGTTTGTCTGGAAGTGATTTTTTTCAGATGATCATTTCCAATTGATGAATGGCTAAAAACAGTAAAGGGTCAACAGGCCTGTCATAAAAATATTGACAGTCAAACTATTTGGAGAGACACTGACAAATCTTCAGTGAATTCCATGGTGTTTTTAAGGAGAAATCCAGGTGCAGCAAGCAACCTTCTCTTTCCTGGAATTCCCAAGAGCTGGATAAGCAGTTCCAGAAGGAGAGAGCAGCATTAAACACCACTTGCTCTGAAACATCAGTGGTCAATGTCACAAAAATGGGGAGACACCAAGTTGGTTTCTTAGCAAGCAGGTTCAGTACAATACCATCCCTCCAGCTCAGGGGCAAAAGGAGGAGACCTGGAGACATACTGGTGTTCATCTAAAGTCAGTTCTTCTTAACATCAGGGCTACAGCTGCTACTGAGACATATTCTAAGGAAAATTTCTCTGAGTTTGGAGAATTTAACCCAATGATCTTATTTTTATTCCTCCTTCCAGAGTGCACCCTGCTGTCACTTACAAGGCTAGTGCTCTACACTCTCATGCTGGCTTTCACTGCAGAATCTCGAAGCATTTTACAAGCAATAGTGGATTAAGTTTCCCTCCATCTGAGGAGAGGACAGTAAGTGGCAATTATTGCAGTTTTATTTGGTTGCTATCTCTCCATGATTGGAGTAGTATCACTTTAGATGGCTTAAAACCCTGAGCATGTTTATGATGTTGTGATTCTACCGATGGGGAAAACAGAAACAGATATTTTCCCTGAACTGTTTCTTAAGCCACTGGTGAGACTGAGAACAGGGTACAACTTGGCGCTCATTGCCAAGCTCTGAGCTCTAGCCCAGGCCCTCCCTCTTTCTGTGAGTGTTTGTCATGGAGAAAGTACACTTTCTGTGCAGTCTGAGAACACTTTTACCATTTAGTAAAAGAAAGGAGAAAATAGCAATCAACCCTATCCATGACCATTTGGAAAGCTGGTTAAGATTTACTGTTTGTTATGTCTCAAGAGCTGGGACTCAGACCTAACACTGATTTCTGCTTTTGGATTGCACAATGTTCCTGATCTATCATATCCTCTCTGAAAAGTGTCAAACCCACTTTTGACTGGAGACAGCAAAGGTGGACCATATTGTGGCCTTTCAGTACTGGAAGGGAACTTAAATGAAAGATGGGGAGAGGATTTTTAGCAAGGCTTGTTGTGATAGGTAATGGTTTTAAACTGAGAAAGAACCAATTTAAATTAGATATAACGAAGATGATTTTTATGATAAGGGTGGAAAAATACAGGAACAGGTTGCACAGAGAAGTTGTAGATGCCCCATCCCTGGAAACAGTCAAGGTCATGTTGGTCAGGGCTCTGAGCTACCTGAGCAAGCTGATACTCATTGCAGGGAAGTTGGGCTAGATGGCCTTTAAAGGTCCCTTCAAACCCAGACTATTCCATCATTCTATGAATCAACCTTATAAAGAAGCTCATAAGCCTGCTTCAAAAATAAATACAGCATAATCTCTTTTTTGTGAATATGTGAATATCATGACGGTTTGGATCTCACTGGAGTATCCTTTCTTACTCTTTTTTCAGGGTGTTCTTCACATTTTGCCTTTAAAAATCTGCTTTCTCTGCAGCAGCTTATTTTGTTTTGTTGCCATGTTGTAAAACACACCAGCTTTCATTACTTATCCTTTAAATTCTTTTAAACTCCTGTTCTCTAGCCTGAGAAGTCACTAAAATTGTTGATTTCATCTCCTGGGTAATTTGGTTATTACTGAGTTGTGTTTTGGATTTCTTTCCTGCTTTATGTCTCTGAGAAACTAGAACATGATTTAACAAGATTAAAATCAATGAATGCCTGTTCAGAGACCAGTGCTTATTAGACTAGGTGTCATCTATCTTTTAGCTGGAAGTTTTGTGAATGTGTGAACCTCTATGGATACCCCTAAGATGCTAAAATCTGCACAAAATGATTCTGTGAAAGCTTTATACTTCTTTCTTTATTTCTTATCCTCTCAGTTTTCTGCTTGCTGCTGAAATCTGCTTTTCAGCTGAGAGAGAGAGGGAAGCAAGTGAGAATGAATGTCAGTCTGACAAGAATTACATCACTGTGCTAACAGAAACCTCTGTGGTCTGCACGGATGTCTCTACAGTTCTGAGCAATAAATCAAATCAGAGAATCACAGGACGGTTTGGATTGGAAGGAACATAAAGACCATTTCACTCTGAACCTTCTGCCATTGTCAGGAACATCTTCCACTATTCCAGGTTGCTCAGAGCCCCTGGCCTTGAACACTTCCAGGGATGGGGCATCCATAGCTTCTCTGGGCAACCTGTGCCAGGCCCTTATCACATCAGCATCACAGAATCAGAAAAAAAGGGAGGAGAGG